>JBAJHX010000043.1:18451738-18478088 GCA_037176925.1 Amniataba percoides | reverse complement strand
CACACACACACACACACACACACACACACACACACACACACACACACACACACACACACACACACACACACAAACAGGTGGGGTTGTGCTTTTCTCCAGGTGCCCTGCATTAAACCACAGTGGAAAACTACAGAGAGAAAAGAGTGCGTGTGTGTGTGTGTGTGTGTGTGTATGTGGTTGTACGTGTCTAAAATAGAGAGAGGGATTGTGGAGGACTACAAAGGGTTTGAGAAACAAAAAAGTGATGGGAAAAATGGAGAGAAGACAAGCAAGGACTCATAAAAAAAGAAGGATGAGTGTGTGATAAAGAAAAAGGGAACTGACGTGAGAACAAGCTTTTTCAAGTCAGCAGCAAAGACACCACCTGATCTGTGGGGCTTTAGAGAGCAGACGGAATATGACAGTGTAGAAAAAGGAAGATACAGAGAGAGATTTAAGATCAATGGCAGAGAGAGCAGCAAAGAGCAACTGCAGAGCTAACTGAAGGAGAAGTGAATGAGAAAGAGAGGAGGAGTAATAAGAAAAGACCAGTTTAAAAGAAAAAAAGTTTGATACAATAGACAAGAAAGAGTTTCAGATTGAATGATTTGTTCCGGGATTTATTACTGAAGAGTCAAAGTGGACAGCTTAACTACTGACAACCTTGATGTTCAGTTCAAGTTTGCTGTGATTTGTGCTATTCAGAATGAATGGAAAATTTGTGGAGGCAATGCACCATTTAAGCACAATGTTCAACAAGTTTTCCAAATCAAACTTAAAAATACCCCCAACAGCAATACATCATTTCTGCACGCCTTCCCAAACGGTTACAAATCGCTTCGCTAAAACTAAAAACGCTTAATGATGTGACACTTTGGCTGACCTCATCCTGGACTTTTGCTGCCTCATAACAACTTCTCCTTACTTCCTTATTTGCTCCTGTCATAATTACTATGCTTACCAGAGGGTTTTGTGACACGAACATAAACAAGATGTCATTTTGGGACACTTGCTGAAAAGAGCCGTTTCCCTTGGGAGGACAGTCTTTCGCTATAAACTACAGTCACAGGAGGCTTTAAAGGCCCCCACATCACTATGAGTTTTTGATGCCCCATAGAGCAGGAGGGCCTCATGTTCCTGGTCCTGTTCGTCTCGCTTGACGTTGTGTTTATGCATTCCCGTACAAGTTTACCTTTAATCGTAGCGCTGAACATGGGGTCAAAAGCCATGCTAAACCTGAATGTAGTTCAGGTGAAATGATCGGGAGTTTCTTGCATGTAGTTTATGACTCTGTCTGTTCCTGTTTCTGTTTTCGGTTAACAGATCCTTGTTGTAAAACCTACTTTAAACACAGGTGCAGCAGGTGCCTGGCACCAAAAACAAAAACTGTGCATGTTTTCTGCAGTTTCTCATCACAAAAATGCTTCAAGCATCATAAAAACAAAGTATAACCAAATATATCTAGGATGATAAACTGAATAAACAGTAAAAAATAATGCTGCATTCTTTTCGTGATTACATCCAAACACAATCATAAGTTGACCCTAAACCTAATGTCTTCAATAAGCAACTATAACAAATAGTGAAAGCAGCCTTAACGCATGCTAAACATCAGGCTTTTAAAATGCGGGAGGATTAAGTCGCTCTGACGAGCCATGTGAATGGATTTCTAACTGTTGAGCTTTATTCTTCTCTCAGAAGAAAGAGCAAGGGCGAGAAAACTCAGATTGACAGAGTCATAGAGAGTAGACAAGAGTGGAAAAAACAATAAGTGGATGAAAGAGTAAAAAGGTTTCCCACCGTGGCAAAGTGGTGGCGAAAAGAAGGTGAGGGAGGTTTCTTAATCGGAGCGAGGGAAAACACTGACACGGGGAGGTGTGGAGAAAGAGACAGAGTGTGCTATTAAAGGAGAGGTGAAGTGCCATGAAAAGGGGAAAACAACAGGATGATTCAGCGTGAAGGGAGAGAGAAAAAGGAAAACAACCTGTGGCCTCGCACGGCACTGCTCTGGAGGGACTACTGAGGACACTGAAGGCTTAGCTCGCGCACAAACACACACATTTTTCCCGGTGTGTGTGGAGGTTTTTAAGAGAAGCGAGGACGGGCAAATTTCCTCATTGGAAGGATTTTCGTGATCTCTCCTTCCCTCCGAGGACATGTGTTCTTCACAAGTGTACAAATTCGAGACCACACAAACACACGGGCACACTCTGTCTCCCCCATCCTCTCTAATTACTCCAGTCATTACCATCGGCCAATGAAGACACTAGAATACTAACAGTTTACTAATGACATGATAACTGTAATTAGAACATCCTGCTGGACCCACTAATTGTCCTTTCCCTTTTACAGATGAGAGGGAGAGAAAGAGACTGTGCCGAAGGTTAATTGGCTTAATGTTTATTCACTCACTGCAAACTAGGTGGTTGGTGTCAGCAGACCAGCCCCTCTGTTCTTAAACCACTATTATTGTAATGATGGGGAGACTAAGGCCCTCTCATTTGATTCCCAAATTTCTTTCTTTTTTTCTCTCTCTTTTTTTTTAAGTTGTAAGGCTGATTTAGATGTGTTTTCTGGAGAATTATTATTACTTTAGACGCGCCTCGAAGAAAAGAAGGAAAAGAAAAACACTGCAGTCTTAATCACTAGATGAACAGGGATAACCCTTAATCCCGAAACCTGGTGGAAAACACCTGCTACCTGCAGGATGATTAAAATGAAAATCAGTTCTGAAGAAAGTCTTCAGCAAAGTGTCACCTGCTGCAGATTAGCATACTCAGACGTCACATATCAATGTCTCATCTAAGCGTCACAGTAAAAGAGGCGGCTTGAAATGTTGCTGCTATTCTTTAAGACGTTTCATGACCTCTGCGTGAACAAAACCATCTGCTTTGTCCTGTTGTTTTAATAAAATGGCTTCTGTTCCAAACTATGACGCTGAATGTAATCTCATTCCTCTCAAGATAACTATTTGCACCATGATATCTTTTGCCTATATTATAATCAGAGTATTTGTTAATAATGTGCTGTACCTTGGCCAGGAAGGCTCCTGTGCTTGACAGAGGGGAGGAATAAATCTGGGTTGGTTTACTGCAGGTGGCTCCACTCAACTACTGCTTCACACTCTGCTGCTTTCCTCTTATTTCACTAATGCCCTCTCATGCTCTCCCCCTCTCCCTCTCTCTTTTTTTGCGCTACCTAATGCTCACGATCCCTTGCTCTCCAACGTCTCTTTCTCTTTCTCTCCATCTCTGCTCTCTCTGTCTATTTTTATTGCTTCATTGTTTCAGTATGCTTGGCTGTGATGAGAGTTCATGAGCCGCACTGGTGAGGCATTTAACGCATCTGATAATGCAGTTGTTAAAAAAAAAAAAAAAAAAAGACAGAAAGAATGACTCGCATGGGGAAAATGCAATCTGGGAAAATTACAGGGAAATATGGGATAAACACAGACAGACATGTATGGATGAGCTGATTTCAGAGGCACTAATTGGCCCTTCTTTTTACAGCCGGCTGCAATATATTTTGCTGCTAATACCGAGCATTCATTCACTCGCTCTGTTATTTGACTTTGCCGTAATACACTGATGTACTTCCAGCCTTTCTGAAGAACACTTGCCAGTCTTCATATGCACAGAGTAATTATCCATAGAAACACACAATTATAGTGAAATGAACAAAAGCAATTAGATTCTTATTTATAGAATATATTATCTGTAATATTTCAGGCTAACAGTGGATCTTTTCTAAAACAAAGTAATTACACAGAATGGCTGCGTCAGTTCAATACATAGCGAGCTAAAACAGGGCATAACCCCATTGTGTGAACAAATGACATGGATGGTTTGTTTTATTGATGGCCAATTGGAGCTTACAAAGCATTACAGCCCACACCAATATAACATTTAATTATTACAGGCCGGCAAACCCACGGGGCAGCACAGCACCTGGTTAAAGCTCGCGGACAGAGAAGAACTAATGAATTAGGAGGCGCGGTCACACTCAGGACACATGAGTTTACACAAAAGTCTTTAAGATTTGCAGTACAGTGACCTAACAGTTAAAAGCAAGTGAAAGCATGCCCCGTCAAAGTGACTGTGCCTTTAAACTGTGCCAGACATATTTATTTTCCTATATCTAGGTGGAGTTGTTGACCTTTAACTCCAAAAGCTGGACAGGAAATTTCTTCCCCTCAGCTTCAGACTTGGGAAAAAACCACGTGGGATCAGTTGAAGCCATCAAAAACAGACCCATGAGCCAGTCCTCACTGCATACCTGTGGGCAACTTGCCCTACTGTTAGCTTACTTCTCACACTGCGCATCACAGCGAGCCTGTTTCATCATCCAGCATATTTCAGCAGAGACACTATAGAAGCAGACAGCTGGTCTTGAGTGGCCAATTATGTCCGTTTATCTCCCTTCCAGGCACAGCTGTGATCAAACGGAATGAAGAAACAGGATCAAACAGCGAGGCTAAAAATCATTCTTCCGTTTCGTTCGCTTCTTTTTGCCACTTCCCCCTGCCTGTTTCTGTCTCTGTTGTTTCCTCCCCCTGTACTTCCACCCCTCCCTCCTGTCTCTCTATATATACACTTCTTAGTCCCACTATGCTTTCCTTGCTCATCTCTCCGGAGACGGCAGAGCAGAGGCATTTGTAAAAGTTTACTGCTGAGGAAGCTTCAACCTGCATAGCCTGCTGCTGAGTGTGTGTGTGTGTGTGTGTGTGTGTGTGTGTGATCTAGTGGTTCACAGTGTACCAGCGATGAGATCTCAAAGGGAAGCTTGAAGGGTCCCGAGAAAATTAAGGTTCACCTCTTGTTGCCAGGTACTCTGTCAACAAGTCCTTATATCTAAGTAGACACTTTGTCAGTGCTTTGATAAGACATGGTTATTTTTAGGAAACTGGTCATGGTAACATGAAGAAGCAGGTGAAAAAACGACACTGACTGCTGCTAGGAGACAAAAGAAAAACCCCTTCTCTGCTGCTGAAACCACAAGTTTCCTCAGTACTTCCTTCTTCTATGGTAAATGTGAGCATGGGCCTGTTGATCAGATGACCAGTGTTCATTTCTCTGGAAAACACAGTCTTCGCAATACTGTAGATTTGACTCACATTGTCAGCAGTTATCAATTATTTCTGAAAATCTAAACATTTAGAGGTGACGTCACCCAAACCGGCTGCTGGCAGTGGCCTGAACTGACTTTCAGATTTCAGTTGACATGCATGGAAGCCTTCACATATAGCAGCTCCTTCTGTGGCGCACAGAGGTGAAATGTGATGTAAAGAATGTCTCCTGTGTGCTGTTTGTACACTGTTTTTCTCCAAAACAACATTTGGCAAAGGGGCGCTCTCAATCCAAGTCATGAGATCTGCAAAAGCCCCAGCTGGCCTCCTGAATAAGCCTTAAATCAATAAAAACTAAAATGCAACTAACCTCTCCACAGCTACCCTGTCTCAGTGCCCTCTTCTGCAAAACATTTACAATAAATTAGATTAAATTAATATATTAGATTTTAATAAATTATTCTGCCAAGTTCTCATGTTTTTTTCTGCTCAGACAGCTATGAGAAAATATTACAGACAATGGGAGTGTGTCTAACTGGTTGTGGTAAAAAACTGGTCATCAGCCTGTTCAGGCCGTCAGTGTCTTTGAAAGCAGACAAAGGCGTTTTTACTACTGAATTCGTGACTTTCCTTTTACTCAGAGCTCGCTCTAAGCCCTTTTCCTGAGCTCTCACTGACATTTTAAGTTTCCCATGGGGCACACCTGTGGCCGCGGGTTTGTTTTAACCAAACACAGTGAAATAATTCTCCGGTCTGTGCAGGGGAGACGCTCAAAAAATGAGTTTTCCAGTGTCCGCTTGTGCGTAAAGACCGTTTGTACACGCACAAAAACCCGCACAAAGACCTTCATGAAACGCATCCTGCAGCCGTGTCACATTGAACGGACTGTACATCACAGGTTCTCACATCAGAACCGAATGTGTGTGTGTGTGCACAAACTTAATCTGCTGAAGGGTGTGAACGCAGCCACAGAGCCGCAGAGGAGCGGCACCTCCGCGCGTCTGCAGCCCGGCCAGCTCTGTGCGAGCGGACTGAACATCTGACGGAGCTGCGGGAGGGTGCGAGTCTCTCAGGGAGTATTACGAGACTCCATCAGTCTCAGATTAAACAGAGGCGATGAGGTCTGTATGAACTCTACTGGCCAGACGCGATAGGAATATTACAGGAACATTATTTTCTTATCGAACAGCTCCTCTGAGAGCAGCCATTGATCAAGCAGCAGATTAAAATCCACGGAGAATTGTTAAGATGTTTTTCAAGACCACGAGAATCAATACTGATACCGAGCCAACATACTTGAGTTAATAAACGAGTGCGATGAGGAAAAGGAAACCTGTGATGTGTTTATCTGTGAAATCATCGGTAGAAAGTAAAAAAAAAAGAGGCGCGCGGAGCTGCATCAGTTTACGAGAGAACAAATGTCTAATCTGGTTCATGCTGATCACTCATAACAAGTTTTTCATTCACTTTTTCTTCATTTTACCTGTCAGCCCCCCCGCGCAGACAGAGCTGCTGAGTTTGGAGCAGACAGGGCATCCAGGAGCGGGGATCTGTAGTAAATGTGATGATCAGCGCAGTAAAAGTGATCGGGGAGGCTCGGGCAGCCCGCTGTGAGCCGGGCACGCGGACCGGGTTTGGTTTTCTTAAAGTGTTCATTTTCACAGCCGATACGCTCGTGATGATCAGGGAGAGACGCTCTCTCAAAGGAGAGGTTTTCCATCTAACACCTCCGCGTGACAGTACGATCTGAGCACAAGTGTCAAACTCACCTCCTTCCTCCGCTTTGACCGCCGAGGGCGAAAGAAAGGCCAGTAAACATCCACAGAGCCATATGAATAAATCCATCTTTATCGCTCGGGTTGTGGAGAAAAAACTCCTGTCCTCCTCCTCTGTGGTTTCAGTCTGTATATCTGAAGCAAAGCTGAAGACCAAAGTCCTCCTCTCCTCTGCTTTCCCACAGTTTTCTGTGTCTCTGGAGCGCAACGCGAGCGGTGCCCAAAACACGTCCACAGAGCCGGGCTGCGTTCACCGGGCTCTCCAAGAGCAGCGCGCCGCTTCAGCAGCACTTGTGCGAGCTCTGTCAGCGCGTCTTTCTTCGGGAGGAAGCGAAACTGCGAGGATCGATCTGTGGTCTGAGGATTTCTACTCTAAACACACATTTAAAGCCTCAAAATCCATCGCGGTGCGCACGGCCAGTCACTGCGCGCCTGGAAATGAAAAGCTCGGAGACGCGCTCGTTGGCGGACAGAAACATAAATTTCAAACAAAGTAAAAAAAAAAAGAAAAAAATCACTGACTGGCACCGACAGGAACGATCAGAAACATTAAGTCTGTCAAAACCTGGAGAAAAATGTAACACTTGCGTTTCCTCCGCGTATCGACAAAATATCCAAAAATCTTTTTTCTGCTCTTCTTTTCCTCCCGGAATTAACTTAGTAAAAAAAATTATGGATCATTAAGACAGAAAAAATATTTTCCTTTCGGTTTCCCTCTTAACAAACTGTCCAGATAAGAGTCCGTCCTTGCGTAAAAGACACCGGCAGATCTCCTGGAGGAGGCGGCTCCGGCGTGCGTGCGTAAAACGGAGAGCGGAGAGAAGGAGCGTGCAGCCTCTCCTCTCTCCTCCTGCAAACTGTGCCGTCCCTCACTGGAAGGCGCGCTCTTCTGTGCCCGCTCTCTCTCTCTCTCTCTCTCTCTCTCTCTCTCGCTCTCCTGTCTCTCCGCGCGTGCACGCTGAGCGCGCGGGCGTGTATCGGATTACAGTCGGCACCTCGGCCCGCCTCCACAGAGCCCCTCACTGATTAAAGAGCAGTTTCATCTCCCTCTCGCTCCTTCTCTCTATCGTTTTTTTTTTGCTCCTCACCCGCTCTTACTTTCCAGTATCTTTCCCAGCCTCCCCCTGTTTTATTTACACCAAACTCATCCCTCTCATTCTCCAATTTTCCTCCTCTTCCCTTCCTTTCTCCATCTATACTCTTTTTCATATCCACCCCACCTCTCTCTCTTTTTCCTGTCCACCTTTTTTCTGTCTCCAGCATTTAAGAGAATGGAGGGAGGTGGAAAGAAGAAAGGCAGAACACGGGGTGAGAAGAGGCCCACAGCAGCTTTATGAGCTTTGTAGTAGTGTTGGGAGCTTTTAAAAGGAACCTGGTGCTGCTTTACAGCATTACAGCGGAAACACTGAACAAGTGCACGTATAAAATAATGAAAATGGAGGGAGGTCTGATGACTGAGTCAGTAATCAATTAAACAAAAAGATTTTAGAAATAATCTTAAAATGAACAGGAGGAGCAGGATTTCTCTTTCTGTGAAAAGACTTGCAGAGTAAATATTGAGGTAAGCTCCTGAATTTAAAAATTCACACACACCTTTGCAGACACACACTCACACACACACTGCAGGCAGGGCAAAAAACTGTTTACCAAGGGCACACAGGTCAGTGGCAAACTGAATCTAAACAAGGGAAGAAGAAATAGACAGTAACATGATGCTGACACACACACAAATACACACACACTGACAAATAAACATATTCACAGGCATGGACATGTGTTTTCACATAGTTTCACACACATAAATGGGGTTGAATGGCAAATAGCCAGAGGATAAAAAAAACCACTTCATCTGGCTGAATCTCTGTACACCTACTGTTAAAAACTGTGTTACTGTTTCAGCCTCTTTCTTTTCGGGCTCTCTCCCCTCTCAGTAGTATAATACAGGGAGGATGTCAGTGGGAGGTGTGTTTTAGGGCCTGTAGCAACACCAAAGCTCGTGGTCTGAAAAACAGACCAAATCTTGGCCCGCGCGCCGCCTTCCCAGGACACACCCTGCACACATTCACACACAGATGCACACATATACAGGCCATAATGACACAGCTGAACTCGCCATCGACCGCTCAGTAAAAATGACGTGCACCGAGTTATCTTGTGGGAAGAAAATCCCTTTTAAACCTCTTTTGCTTTTATGGCAGAGAAGAAAATCACACGATCGATTATTTATAGTCCCCTCAACTTCTCTGACACAGGCTGAATAATCAGTCTTGAAGAGTGACATGTAAATAACTTATTTCACAGTCCAGGCCGAGGGAGGCAGGAAGGTAAATCAGCCTTATTCTCATTTCCTGATCAGTTGAACTTTTTTTCTGTAATCGGCTTAAAACTCGCAGGAGGCAGGTGAATCGCGGGTCTCGGCTCTCGACATGTGACAGACACACGCAGGAGCACATACACGCCATCAAACTGTCACTTGGATGTTTCCTAACATCTCGGGAGGTCTGAAGGTATTAAGTTCTTTTTCCATGACAGGTCCGGGTGTGTGTGTGTGAATCAGAGAGAGTCACCCTACTCATTCCTCGGGTCCCTCCAGTCGTACGACCTCCGTCCCCCCTCTCCCCTCTTGCTCCCCTCATCCTGTGTCTTTCCACTGAAATTAAACCCGCCCTGGTCAACTGGAATCTGTCAAGTGATGAGAGCGCAGAGAACTCACATGCAGATCAATGTAACGTTCCACTAAACTGTGAGAAACATCTTATTTTGTCAAGTGGAGAACAGGTAGACACACTGCTCCATTAGTAATCTACCTGAGATGTTGAATAGCAAATTGCTGCTGGTACTCTTAAATCCTTTAATCCTGACATTGTCAACTTTTCAAGCATGAAAAACAGCCTTTTTTTGGCTTTTCATATTGGCGTTTGAAGATTTAAATTTTTTTTCTAATCCACAGCGAGGAATCCTTTAACTGAAGTGAAATAATAAAGAAAATAGACTAAAAGTGTAGTTCGGATTGGTTTCATGTGGGAGCAGAGCATGCTGAATGCAAAAAGTATCTTAAATCTTAGTATCCACAAGTTGGCTGGGAGACCTTGGACAGGAAAAGTAAGCAATAACCTTTGCGAATCATTTTGAATTCACACCAACCCACCACATGGGCCCAAGCCGTCTGGACTTTCCCTTCACGCATTCTTCTGTATAACTTACAGCAGTATGTTGTGAAACTAAGATATGCTAATCCATGGCACCTTTTCTGCTTGCCAAGCAGTGGAGACTGTGCTTCCCAGAAGTCACCAGTGATCACTGAGAATCCATTTCACATGAATGGACAGAAATGCCGCTTCTGCTCACAGACAGCGACAGTGTTTGTATCTCATTCAAACTACCCGAAAAGTTCTTATGTCATTGCATGTTAAAATAGGATTGCTGATGTTGATGCCAATCTTTTCAAATATCTTAACTTGGCATTGCAGTGATGAAGTCTAATCCAGGAGAGAGTTGGCTGAGAATAAACCATAATTTATTGGTGTGCTATAAAGTCAGAAATGTGAAAAGTCTTTGGTGATGTCTAGATGCTGGAAAATGAAGAGAGTGGCTGGAGATCTGGATGGAAGTGATGTGGAGCAACACATGATCGACTTGGTGGAAGGAGTCCTGGGAGCACGATGTGATGACCCCTAGGGGTGGCAAAGGTGGGGGGGGAGGGGGGGGGGGTCATCTCAGTTCCACACAATGAGAGCTGATGACAGCAGAGAGGAGAAATGTTTTAAATTTGACAGCAGTGAGGTGATTGGCTCTGGGAGATCGTGGCAAAATGCGGTTGGTCAAAGAGAACGTGTGAATGCCCATGATCTGCTGACAGTGTTTGGAGCAGGAAAGGGGAGAGGGAGAGAGAAAAGGTGTGCATATCAAGCATCCTGGTTGAGCTTAGACTGTGTTGAAAACAAGGGAGGCGGTGGAGGTTGCAGCTGCAGTCTGAAACCTTAAAGCTCCAGCATGCTGCCCTCACAAACCTTCACATGTCCGCTGATCTGTAAAGCGTCCAAAACCCACAACCTGACATTCACGCCCACTTCATGCCGTGATTGGTCAGCTGCGTGGGGTTGAGAACGAAGCCTCAGTTTGAACTTCTCTCTCTGTCATTCCTGACAAAACTATTTTTGTCATGTTTCACGTGAACAACCGAACACTACATATGCCTTCCAGGAGAGACAATGTGAAAATGAACATTGTTATCGCTCTATTTAAAGTATATAATTTTATTTGAAAGATAATATATTCTAAAACCTTAGCAGTCATTGACGTGTTTTTGTGTTGCATTTGCCAGTGATCATTACAACACCGCGGTCAGTAATTAAGTGTCTTATTTTTCTCCACCATTTACTTTGAGGAGGTTGCATGACTGCCCCTGTGCCAATGTTGGATTTCTTCTGCCTTACTTGACACTTGTGAGTTCAGTCATTAATTGGAGAGGAGTAAAACACGAATGCATTTATATAAAAACATTTGCGCGCATGTGTGTGTGTGAGTGTGTGTTGCAACCGAGCTGTGAAAGCAGCGGAGGGTAAGGCGATCCTCGCTTTGCGTCAGGGGAAGAACTTGTCTGCTGGCCTGTCGACAAGCACTGCTGGCCCTGTCCACACCTTGGCAACGTGCTGCATCCTCGATCGCTCTCTCTCTCGCTCAGTCGATTTGATGAATGATTTTATATACTAATTCCTTTCACTTCACCGATTTCTAAATTTGTTCTTTGTTTTTCTGCACTCTGTCTGTCTTTTTACTTATTTTGAATCTTTTTTTTGTCTTTTTTTGTATTTCATCTCATTCCTGCTTCCCTTTCTTTGCCTTTTCTGTCTTCTCTCGCCACTTATTTAGCCACTTTTCTGTCTCTCCAGCTGCAAATCACTTTTAAGAGATAGAGACCAACTTGTGCATGTCTTGTACATGAAGTTTTTTTCTTTCTTTTCTAAAAACAAATGATACAAATGTTTTTTGTGAAGTCCCTATTTGTCCTATTTGGCCCAGTTCAAAAACATCTATTGACACAGAATTGCATATCAACTTAAAAACTACTGCTGATGTGCTTCAGTGTACAAATGGACAACCAATCAAAGATCCACTCTGAACTCCTGTTGAAAGTGACCTTGAATCAATTCTTGACTAATAGAAAGTGTGAGTCACTGTCCTCCTTCACCTTGTTCATCACCACATTTGTTTTTAAGGGATCCTGTCATTTCTATGCACACACTCTTCAGGTAGCAGTGAGGCTCGGCAATGTTTGTGCATCCAGGGTAGTCCAAAGTCTAAAATGTTATAGATCCACTGAGATTTCTCCCCTGCTCACAACTTTTCTGCTGCTTCCCTCCCTCCATCCATCCATCCATCTTTGAGGTTAATGGCACATGGAGAATGCAGTGATCTCAGAGGGACCAGCGGCTCTGTGTCCATCAACCTATCCTCACGTCTGCCCATATGTGAGTGTGTGTGCCTATGAATAAATGTTTGTGTATGCGTCTGCATGTCAGCAAGTTAAAAGATGTCTGTCTGAGTGCATAGTTGGAAGGTCTCTTTGGCGTATTAGATGTTATTCACCTGTGTATAAGTGTGTGTAGTGTCAACATGTTGGCACATTCACACTCTGGGGACGCTGCGGTGGCTGTTTTTTGTCCGGTTTCTCCACCCACTGTCCTATTTCCTGTTCAAGAGCTCTGCCAGATTTCTGCTCGTGTTTCACCTTCTCCTCTTCTCTGATGTCATAAATTTAGAGCAAATGCAGAATCAGAGAGGCTGAATTATTGCACAATAAATATTCTACATAATAGCACACCCCCTATACACATACAGAACAAAAGCATTCACACATTTCACTCACACTCTTACCTGACCCACAGCTATCAAAACATTTCACAAACACACACATTTCCACACAGAAGGTAAATATTTATGTGTGCATACATCACCCACAGACTGACCATATTTATCTGTGGCACGGCAGATATTCCATCTCTGGTGTGGAGTGTACACAAGCACCGAAAACACTCAGCAATGCAAACACACACAACACACATACACACTCCCCGTGGCCTCATCAATAAGCCATATTACCGAGGAGGTCTTACGGGAAGCCACAGTAAATTAGTGTGTCAACAGTTAACATGGGCTGCACTGACATACTCATTTACTGCCGGAGCAGAGCTGAGACATGCTACAGGGACACACACACACACACACATAGAGCAGAGTACAGATATAGACACTGAGATCTGTGAAGATTTACACACATGCAGGGATGCGCAGACACATAGATGAACGTGTGACCGTGAGAGGCACACATACACACATGGAGCTGACAAGCAGAACATACTTGTTCACATTCTGGAAATATATATACTTTCCACATTTACCTGCATGTCTGCCTTTTTAGAAGAAACTATGTATATTTATTGTCCTGCTGTGTGTTTTACAGGCATGTGTGTCTATCACACTATGTCCATGCGCGTGTGTTTTCTGTGTGGGTGCACAAATAAGCGGTGATAATCACAGTACAGCCTGTGGAGACTGCAGGGAGTCCACTCAGCTATTAGCAAGGACACAGAGGTGATAGAGAGAGACAAATATACACACAGCCACACACACATACGAGCACAGGGGCTCCCTGATACACAGACGCACACAAACAAGCAGTGTCCAGGGATCACAGAGGGCTGTCAGAGTCTGTGAAGAATGTCTGCTCTTTCAAATAACTGTATGGTCCAGCTTTCTCTCTTAGCTTTCCACCGTCTGTCGGGCTTTTCCTTTTGTTCTCCCTATCCTTTAACTATCTCTTACCCTCTCGTTCTTTTCTTTTTCTGCTTTCTTCTTGCATTTTCTCTCTCTGCCTCTTTCATCCTGTATTGTTTTCTTGCCTGCCCTCTGACTGACTTTCTCATTTTCTCTCTTTCTCTTACCATACCCCCATCCCCACACCTTGCCCTCCTCTCTGTTTCTTCTCTCTCTCTCGTTCTCTCTGTGTGGCTGTAGATAAGGACGTCCTCTCTGGATGTTTGACTCAGCTGGTAGCGCAGTGGCAGCAGCAGTTAGCAGCTTACAGTGTTGGTAACTGCTGCGTAAATGACAGGGAATGCAAAGATATCAAATTGACTTTGCAACTGCTCGTCAGTGTTCTGTAATTGAAATGCTACTGTGCTTTTGGAGCAGGTATCAAATTGATGTCAAAGTTGTTTTCAAATGGACGGCACCTAGACTGCAGAAAGTAGAAAGTGTTAAGGGCTAGATGTTGAATTTAATGTATGCTCTCACAACTGTTGCTTGACACATTTACAAATAAAAGGGACCCCAGTATAAGTAGACTTTTAGCTGAGCAGTGATTATACGTCAATAAGATGAACAGCCATTGAGCAGCGTTGTAAGGTTGTCTAAATTACTTTTCCAAGAGTTGGAGTTAGAATTTACTTTACTTGTATGTTCAGTTACAAATCAAGATACATGTTTTTCATCCTAAGCAGTCATTACTGGTATTTTTTAACTGCACCTATTAGAGATCTTTCTCAGTTTGTATGACCACTGTAAGGTCATTTCCTACTGAGTTCTTGATGATCAGGCTGAAGTATCAATATAAGACAAAGAAGGGTCTATATTTCTTAAAAAAGACAATCTGTTCAAACTGCCTGAAAAGCTTCTTCCTACGGGGGAACCCAATTTTTGTAACTTTCCAGCAGTCAGTAATGTCCACTTTCATCATATCTTGTCTGCTGTGAACTATTGAATCACACCGATTGCCTCTGTGATGGCTGCAAGTAGAGGCTTTGCGCTTTTAAAGGAGAGAAGGGAGTGTAGCTGAAATCAGGATCAAGTTTTGCTGGGACAGATAAGTGCAGATAGACGGGCTCTCCCTACATCATCACTTCATGAACTGATACAGCTGGTTTTCACACACTGGGCCAAGCAGCTGCACGTGTGTTACCTGTAAATGGAATATATTTTATTTTCTCTAGCCAGATAATCAGCCTCTAAACCTTCTTTCATCTGAAGCCCCTCTCCTTCCCCAGGTTTTCATCCCATGTCAAAGGTCTGCTATTCAAAAAACTATGTACAATTTGACTTTTTTTAGCATGGTGGATGATGTGACTGCTATGACCATCTTAGCCAAACACAGGCACAACTTCAACTGTTTTAATAGGCAGACAAAAATGTCTCTGGAAATACGAAGGCTCTGAGTCAGGGCAACAAACAGGGTTTGTTTTCTCTGTTTTTCTAAAGTTGACATTTTACAGTTACATGGTTTTGGTGTGACAGCTGAGGTACTGTGTTTAGCACCATCAGTCACTGTCGGACAAGACAAGACAGCTTCTAGAGAAAAGAGAGGGGGAGACGCGGCACTACCCCCCTTACACTCCTCCCTTCACGCCCAATCTGCTCTTTTCCCCTTTTCATCCCCCTCTATTGTTTTCGTCACTCCATTATTATTCTAACTTCACTTCACTTCATTGGTCACCCTATTCTCCTCCATTTAAGGCACCACCAATAGAGCTCCAGTAATTGTAACTAACTGTACTTTAGTGTATGGGAAACACACACACAGTTTTCACGATCCACTACCTTCCAATTGCAGACAGTACAGTCATATGCATGGTGGTATTGTTACAGAGAAACAAAAGACAGACCTGTTTATGGGCAAGTCATTCAACTGTAACACTGGGAGTACAGAGAAGCACGGGTCACTGGTCACTACTATGTAATGCACAGATACACACACACTCTTTCTCTCGCTCACACACACGCACATGCTTTCAATGACAGGATGCAGAACATCTTCGCATTCTTCGCTGTTTAACGATAGCATCAATAACAACAGCCTCGGGGTGGTGTGTGTGTGTGTGTGTCTAAACTGTGTTTGAGGAGTGGGCCCCTTTGGGATGTGGAAAACACAGTAACAGTGGTTCTCTTCATGGGGGGAGTTGGGGGGGGGGGGGCGAACTGATAGGATTATCAGTAATGGTTTAATCACACACACACATGCAACACCAACACTCACAGAAAATGCAGGGACAGAGTCTCTCTGATCACTGATAAGATGATGGGTCAGGATCTCTGACACTGATAAAGCTGGCCTCTAACCCCTGAGAGGGCTGATTACATAGATTGCGTTGGTGTGTGTGTGTGTGTGTGTGTGGGTGTCGCTGTGTGTGTGTGTGTCATGTTACAACATACGCTTTCTTTCTCTTTCTTTCTCTACTTGTCTTGAGCTTTTCCCCCCATTCATAACCTCTACTTTTCCAACTCTGCTTTGTTCCACTTTCTTATAGCAGCCACAGTTACACATCACCATTTTCTCTCTTTTCTTTTTTCTTCCTTCCTTCCTCATTTCCTTCCTTCCTTCATGTATATTATCTGAGGGAGAGAGACGTTTAGTCTTCCCCTTCCTCAATACCCTCTGTATGCTAATGTTGACTGTAAACACCTTGAAGTGATCTGGCTGTTGTCTTAGCTTGTAATTAAGGGAAACAATACTCCCATTACACACACGCAAACACACACACACACAAACACACACAGAATCAGGTTTCAGTAAGGGAATGTAACACAGATAATTCAAAACTTGTTTTATTTACCCAGGGACTAATAGTTGCAAAGCTCGTATTTGAGTTGGGGCTGACGGCAACCTGTGAGCACAACAGAAAGCGAGAAGGAAAATACAGTCACACACACATATACACAAACACACCAACACACGCCGAGGGCTCCCACTGAGTCTGCTCTGTTCACACAGCTCATTTCCAAGCTGCTCTAAATCTCACATACAGTACGGGTGACATTTCTGTCTCCTATAAGGGACTGAAATGGGAAATATTTTGACCTTTATGCAACCATACTTATAGGATTGGGGAGAATGATTGACAGTAGAAGGAGAGAGACGGGAAGGATGGCTGGCAGAACCGAGGGTTGAAGAAATGGCTTGGTTCTGTTGTATCTGCACCCACATACTTAAGGCTCAGTCGTATTAAGATGTAAAATGACAATGCATTAAAAAAAAGAGGTTGTGCTTGTGTGGGCTCTACTTGTGCTCATGTAAAAAGTAAACTAAATTCAACCAAAAAAAAAAACTATGTTCTCCAGGAGGATCTAGCTTTTCCGATCACAGAAACAAGAGTTCCTGTTTACATGATGTTTAAGAAATGAAAGTTACATGAGATTTAAGAAATGAAACTTGCAGGGAAAAACAATGTAATGCTTTTGCTGCATTAAAACACACTATACAAGTATTGTTTGATGAAGTATTGTTTGTGGGTTAAACATGACTGAAATGGAATGAAAATACAAAATCAGAAAAAGGAATAACCTGGGTGAAGAAGGAACTCATGCATGGATTCTTTCATGTAGTCTTACATTGCCTTTAAAAGTGAATATCTACATGAATGAAGATCCATATTGCTTCATTCACTGTGGTATAATACAATGGTGATTCATCCTGTGGCGGAGGTTATGTGTTTGTTTGGGAACACAAGCAGAAGTGGGAAGTAAGCGCGAGCTGTAATTGCAGACAGTGAAAATAAGTCCGCCTACAGAAACCAAAATTTTAAAATGACAAAGTTGAGGATTACCACTTTGATGATGTGAATTAAGGAGGGAGTTACCAGGGAACAAATGTACAGTTGTAGCTACGTGTCTATTTATAGGAAAGAAGGAGCAAGAGGGAGCGAGGACCAGAAGGGAGAAGGGGGTGATATAATAATTGGAGTTACTTCCAGGGAAAATCCTATTTTTGCAGTCTGGCAGAGATAGAGGAGCATGTGAATGGATGGAGGATTGAGGAAGAGGAAGGAATACACAGTTGCTTACTGGAGAAAATCCTATTTTCTCAGTCTGGTTCTGAGGAACGGATAGACAGATGGATCCCTGGCTGGCTGGCTGGCTGGCTGGTTGAGCAAAACTGTGATGTGGGGAAGGTTAATGAACACAAATAAAGTGAATGAATATAAGACAGTAAGGTTGAAATGGGTGTAAAGACAGAAAATCACTGGCCTGCTGGGTATGGATGGAAGGATGGATAGATGAATGGATGGATGAATGGATGGATGAATGGATGGATGGATGGATGAGTAGATGGCTGGAATTGCTTCCAGTAAAATCCTATTTTCTGCAGCTGGTAGATTTAGCACCTGGAGTCCTCAGATTACCATAGTAATCTACCATGAGGAAATAACCTGATTCTGGACTCAACACATGTGTATGTGTGTGTCTGCTTGTATGTGTGCTTTGTGTATTTTTGCAAAGCGGATGTGTATGCACATTGTATTTCTTCAATCAACATTTCTACTGTGTTTCTGTATCTGTGTGTGTGTGTGTGTGTGTGTGTGTGTGTGTGTGTGTGTGTACTGAGCAAGGAAAGATGAGAAAAGGAAATGAGGGGTTGCTACACTGGCCCACAAATTTGATTTGGAGCTACCGCTTCAATGAGATGGTTGACCGCATCCACCGCCACCCCCACCCCAACACACACCACACACACAGATATTAGTGGACGCTAATTGATTGAGGAGCGTTGGCTGATGGACAGCGTCTGAGATGGGTGGAGGAGATGAGGGGGTCAACAGCTGTTTCATTTCCCAGACCTACTAAAGTGTGCTAACAGACACAGAACACACACACACACTGTAGCACACACACACACACACACTAATACTACTGTGTAATGTTGTCATGTGGCACTGAATGGCTTGATGACACGGAACGAAGAAGACGGATATGACCATACACACACACACACACACACACACACACACGCTTATGGTCTTATAATGCTATCATACAAGCGTGACTGAGCATATTAAAGGAAACACGTGCACTGTCTTTGAATGCATACAATGAGGAAGTAACACATGTGCACGCACACACACACACACACACACATCTGACGATGAGAGCGTAACATGCGCTTGAGTCAGGTCACCTTTAGATCACTAACAGGCGACATGAGTGATCATGTCTGATCATTAATCCATCAAGCTGGATTCTGGGTCAAAGACTCAAAGATCATCAAACATTACTGACAGACAGCAGGCGCCATGACTGAACAACAGAAACATACATGAACAACAACACTATTGTTGTCCTGAAACCATATTAATCTTTTTAAGATTTATGAGCTGACGCACAGGCCGAGGGCTGAATAAGCTCACTGTCAATAATGCTCTGACCGCATGATTGAATGTCTTTGATTAGGTATGACACACAAAGTCATTTCTTTGTCTACAAGAGCAGGAATGAGTCCACAAAAAATCAGGGCACATGATGGCAAAATGCTTTAATTGACCTGACTACACAATTACAAACACAGCCATGATCTATTGACTGCAGAGTTGTTCATTTGTCACTGAAGTTGAAATGTTGGCTCACTTTTACTGCAGTAACAGCTATAATTGAGTTTTGGATAAAGCAGATATTGTTATGTCTGAGTGTGTTTGTGTGGGGGAAGAAATGACTATATATCAGTTTATTTTGGTAAATGGCCACACACACACAGATATAATCTGTGTGTATGGTATGGTATATATCCTTTCTGACTACTCCCTCGATCCTTCTCTTTCATTAGTTTTTATGTTTCTGTTCTTTTTTTTTTTAATCATCTCTACTCCTTGCTTTGTTTTCGTCCTCCTGTAATTCTCCTTCTTTGGCACTTCGTCTCCTGTCCCAAAGCTTAAAACAACTTTCAACTTCTCTCACTCTCTAATTTGTTCTGGTTTGTATATGAGTTTATGTGTATTATCATATTTGTGTGCATATCGCATTTATGAACACTTGAAAACTGTATTAATGAGCCATTGCAAAATTCAGTGATGAGCACAAGCACTATCGGAAGAAGTTAAGATGAACAATGCAATAAAAAAGATTTATTCCACATTCCCGATCCCAAAGTCCTTTTTCCTTCAAAAACCAAATACATTCACTTAAAACAAATCCAATTAAGCAAAAATGAAATTTTTTAGCCTTGTCAAAGCGTGTTTTTAAAGAGTGGCTCCAACAGACTCGTTGCTGCTCTATGTGGCCAAACTAACCACCGCTAAAGTGGGTGTTTTCGCCCCATCGACAACAAGGTGCAGTATGTAGGTTCAAGGTGCAAACAGTATGCTTCACACTAGAGAAAAAAGTTCAAAGTGGAGAACTAACTGGATGGTTTCCCAAAGATATCTGCAGATTTACAAAACTTTTTTTAAAATCACTACCTGTACTTGTGTTCCAGACCATTTAACCAAAATAAATGAACATAACCAAGGTGTGTTTTGCATGTAAAAAGATCACAAGAAGCTCTGAAATTAGCAGTATAAAAACAGTACAAAGACAGAGCTTTGTTTGTGAGGTGGGACATTCATTTGGTGTGTTTTAATTAAGGATGGACTGCTCTGTATATGTTTAGAGGTGAGTTATGCCATCTGATTCACTGCGTTAGAGTGAAACGTGTCTTCTCTCTGTCTCCATTGTGTTTGTTCATTGCTTGGTGTTTCAGTGTCTCTCTTAATTCTCAGATGCTCTCTCTCCCACTTCCAAACCTCTTTGCTTTTAGCTTTTTCTATGTCCAACGAGTAATGCATTTTTCTGAGATGAGGCTAGATTTCGCAGATTTATTGACAAGGGAGTGAAGATGGGGAGGCGAAGATGGAGGGAGTCGATGAGAATGGAAAAGACCACTGTAGCTCAATCTTTTATGTTTTCTTCTTTTCCATCTGCCTCCCTCTGTTCTTTATAGCTCTGGATGGTCTTAGAACAAGGCACAGGATGAAATACAAAGGATTTAATGAAGCATTTCTCTCTCTCAAAAAAAAAAAAATCACACACACACACGGAGAAAGAAAAAAAGAGAGAGAGCCCTTCTCTATTTACTGCTCCATCTCTTTAGGGTTCTTCTCTCACTCCAGAGTTTTATGGTGGTGTAATAAAACAGACAAAAGACAAATGGTCAGTGAAGAATTGCTTCTGCAAAGGGCATTTAGTAGTCACTTAGTCATTCAGCTGGTCAGTTAGCCAGTCAATAAGTCGGCCATATAGTCAAATAGTCTGTGATCAAACTGGCTGGCTGGGCAGTCAGCACTGTAATTCAGTCCAGTGAGCTCCACGTATAAAGCAAGTCTAGTTTGTCAGACAAAAAAAGAAAAGAGATACTTAAAGAGATGGGGATAAAATAATGACATGAGAAAGAGAGAGAGAAGAAGGGAAAGGAAATTCTTGTAAAATTAAAAGCTGCTGAATGTACAGAAATCTCACTTTTTATAACTTTCAAGGCTCCATGTAGGAGTACAGAAAGGACACACAAACAAACATAATTTAGAGAATTGGTCTCTCCTGCTAAAACAATAGCTAAACAGAGCTCCTAATAAACAGTTGGTCTCTTGGTGTGACCCCCTGCTGCTGCCCCACTCCATCAAAACTAATGGGTTGTGACTCTTAAGTGCACACACACGCCATTATAGTGAGAAAACCCGAAAACATTGGACTTCCTTTCTATCTGTCGCAACAATCTCCGTGACCTCTATTACCTTTAGTATCTGAGTGAGCAATGAAATCTAGATGCAGACTTAAATAAGAAAAAAAAGCCATTCGGTTGTTCTCCTGACTCACTATTTGCCTGACTCAAGTTTGCAGTGGCTAAATGGGGAGAAGAACATCTTAGCAATTTATTCACTACCTGCCTCTTCAGGACCCTAATGCTGCAAGGCATGCTGGGAGATGTAGTCCCTCTACCAAGTCCTCATTTTATAGCAACACATGTTCTCTCTATCAGCCCTGCTGCCACTCTTCCAAAATAGAGGGACTGAGTTTGTTGAGCTCTTCTTTTTCTATTGAACCACGTCACACAACCTCTTATGTGCACTCAACATGAAGCATGCACCCATGAAATATGACCACACCTTTTTATGTCTCTGTAGTAAAACAGTTTTAATGCAGGCAAAGTAGTGGGACAGATAAAAAAAGGTACTAAAGTAGATGAGAGTAGATTACATCAGTGTTGTTTGTAGAGAAAACTAACAGTCTTGATTGCTGACACAAACTGTCTCTGAACGGCAGACACAGACTGAAGATTGTATTGCCGGGTGACACTTTGTCACTTTGTACTGAAGCTCTCTTTCGCCAACATGATGCTCACATTGCAGCACTTAACAGGAAAATGAACACTTTCACCTTCGCTAAATAAATGAAAAAAAGCCATAGATTCCTGAATGTCTCTATTCATCACTCACATGAATAGAAAGGCTGCAACTGTTAAAGAGACACTGTTGAGTCAGAGAAAGAGGGACTGAAGAAACGTGTGTGCGTGCATGTGTGTGTGTGAGAAAGAGCTGTATGTCTTTGTACACATGAATCCTAGCTCATAAAATGACAGGGTATCTTGTATAAATCTCAGTACTTAACGGTGCGGTCATATTTGTAGTTTGTTTGACGCAGAAACTTCAACGTGGCATGGTGCAGGTGATTGTTTGTCATTTTATATGATTCATTTTCTTTGATCTCCATGTATAGACTAACACGAGTCTAAAAGTAGTGATTGCGGTGGTCATATCGTGGGATGTGGTTGGGGGCGGCTGCGCTCTGAGGCTCCCACCTGTCAGCGAAGGAGAGCCTCGTGCTCGTGCGGAGAAGCAGCCAAACCCTCCCCGCCCCAGCTAAGCAGGTCCCGGCCCTCGCCCTGCAACCCACTAGCTTCTAATCTTCTTCACCAGCATGCAAACAGCACCCACCCCTCAGAAATGAGTGCACAATAATGGTATGCTTGGCAGGGTAGGAGCTCTGTGATGTTTACCGAGTGCCTCTCCCCAGAGCAGGGCGTGGACTCAGCTCTGCCCCCTTCTGCACTTTCCCAATCAGTCACAACTTTCTCTAACGAGCTGACAGAGCTCTTTTCCGAAGAAAATGTGTGGAAATACACAATGAAAATCCTTGAAATATGTTTAAAAATCATGCATCCTGTTTGTATGATAAGATCAACAGTTTGCTTGGCAGCATAGTCGCCATCAGTGGAGTGTGACCGCACTGTAAGTTTACCATCCTGTTGAGAAAACTCCAAAGACACACACCAAAGCACATTTAATAAATCTCAATCTGTCAATTTCAGTCATCTTGTTTTGATGTTTTGTATGTGCAGCAAAAATAGTCAGTCAGCGTGGGACACTCGGCTGAGCTGAATTGAAATACATTTAAAGTAATTGAACTGATTTGAACGTAATTGAATTCAAATTAATTTAAATGGAACGAGTGAATTGGGAAAGGGGGGGAAAGAGGCCCTCCACAGGTGATGAAGAGCGAGTGTGTGTGTGTCAGTTAATGTATTGTTAGGCTAATTTCCCAACAGCCTCCTGTAGAGACGCATTGTTTCATTTCAATATCAAACGGCTGTGAAGGAAAGCCTTTTAAATGGCACACTAATTGTTGTAATGGTCTGTTCCTCTGCACCTCTCGCACACTTGCTCTTTCTCACTCTCTCTCTCTCTCTCTCTCTCCGCTCCCCCTTTACAACCTCTCCCTTCTCCTTTCACACTGTATTATAATGACCTGCTCCCATCTTTCTTTCTTTCTGTCTCTTGTTCCACGCACACACGAATAGACATTTGTGAGTGACAATTTAATGAGAAGTGCTTTTCCATTAAATAGACAAAAGGAGAGAACGCATCAATTAACACCCACTTACAAACAACACGCGCACATTTGTAGATGGGTAAGATTTTATGTGTTTGTTTCAGACATACAAACACACAGAGCAAAGACTGACGTACAGACGCATTAATTAAATCAGTCACAAGAAACCAATGCATTCATCCCACTCATACACTTTATGTGGATGAATGAATCTCTATTTCTTTCTCTTTCAAACACATGTAGTAAGTGTAGAAAAAAATGCCTGCTATTCTTTTCGTCTACTCTCCTTGTACACATAAATGGATGTGGAATTGTAAGAATGCGTAAAGCTAAAAGTCAGCCTCACAGGCTCACACTGCAAAATCAAAAGGCGTCTGTGTGAGGGCGATTGTGATTCTTGAACCAGCCAAAAGAAAGAAAGAAAAAACACCAACTTCAGGTTGTTTTTTTGTTGAACATTTGTTCAATTCCAGTGTTCACTTTCTATATTTTAAATCTGCTTTGCTTCCTCTGAGCATATGCAGATGACCTAAAACAAATATTTTTCCACATATATCGCATGTGTTTATTTCTGGAAGGCAGCTCAGAACATTGCCAGGCAACTACAAGGTTTCACTTTGAGTTCCAGTTTTATATCTATTGTAATTGAGTAGATCAGGGGTGCATGTATGTACATGTAGGGGTGTGTGTTTGTGTGTGTTTGTGTGTGTGTGTGTGTGTGTGTGTGTGTGTGTGTGTGTGTCATTAAAACAATGGAAATGCAGGAACTAACAAAGATCACTGAGTTTCCAAAGACACCAAAGATTCATTTCTAAAATCCTGAGCAGAGTGTAAAATTACAAAAAGGCATCTTGGGTTTCAATATTCACCAGAAACAGTTGAGATACAATTTTGATAGTCTTGATAGTACAAATATAATGTATCTTATATTCTGGTACATTAGTAAAAGAGACCTTATGGTGTAAGAAATTTCTGCATACCTCCATACATTCGTCATTATGAACTCATCCTGCTTGGCCGAGTGGTTGAAGCTGCCAGAACTCAGTTTTAAGTTGCTGCGTTACCAGATGTGTCAGCCTGAGATAAAGATGACATGCCATGGCAGGAACGGCAGACGTTAATGACATACGGAAGGCATGCCAGACCGCTGACCCACCAGGACGCCAGAAATGATGCAGCCACAAAAAGTTTAAGGCTTTTGGAAAAGCCACATGTTGCCGTATTGATATGAATGAGTGTGCATTCACATGTGTATGTGAGGCCGGGGGGGAAGAAAGAAAGCAGGAGTAATAAGAGTCAGCTCATAAGAGCACGAGACAGAAAAAAAGGGGTTAGGTCACTTTCAAAGTTCATTTCCGTCTTCCGCAGAGAAGCTGTCCACATACGTCCACGTGCACACACACAGGCTGCAGGAGAGGGATGATTGGACTCCATTGGTGGTTTATATCTCAATAAATGAAAATAAGCAAACAAATGAGTGCCAGAGGTCTTTGCTCGTTGAATGCAAAAAGAAGAAGAGACAGCGGATATGGAGAGAGACTCCATAATAGGCAAGATAGAAAAACACACAAAAAAAACATATATATAAAGAACAGAGGCAGGAGACCAGAAAGAAAACAAAGGACGGAGGACAAATGATAAGATAAAAAAAAAAAAACAGAGAAACAAGAGAATGATGCAAGGACTGATTCATATTTTTTCAAGTCTACCAAAAAATTCTCACATACTCAAATACACACACATACATTTTAACCCACAATAGCTCGTTAGAATTAATAACCTTTCTTGTTGCGCATACTGACCCTGAGGCATTTCCTTCAGTGACTATAGAGCACAAAACATACAGTTCTCATCCTGTGTGAAAATGCACTAGAATGTTCAGCTGAAGTTAATATGAGGCAGTTAGCCTTTATAAGTGATTGGATTTACAAATACTATACTAAACCACAAAATAAGTGACCACAAAGACCTATATCCTGAAAATCAATAACTATCTGTTCTGATGGTGGCAGAAACCATCTAGTTGTTGTTGATGTTACATTAAATTAATAAATAATATTAAATAAAAAGTACCAGAAATTAAAGTTTCTGTCTTTGCTTTGATGTTTTTGTGTTGACCACAAACTTTTAATGATCTGAAAACAGAAGTGCAGAGAATTTTCACAGCACCAGTGTCCCTTTCAACTGGATCCACATTAGTGAGGCATGGCCTCTGTCTGGATTACAAGAAGCAAAAAAATAAATGTTTTTTTCCCCCCTTATTTTTCTTCCTCTTCGCCCTCATTCTCAATTATTCTCACATCCTCATTCCGGTTTGGGGTTTAATCTTTTTCTGTGTTCAACCTTCTCCCCCGATGATGTCTGCATCAAAAGCAGCTAATTCATTCGTAATCATCTTAATGAACAACACACACACACAACCGCCAGAGATAAAAGCTATTTCCATGACAACAAATCAAAGTGTAAAACAAAAGTGAATGCAACAACAGTTGTCTATGTTCCACTGAATCTGTTAACACGTGAATACACACACACACTGATATGCACATACACAAGCCACACACACACATACACACACACACCTACACACACACACACACACACACACACACACACATGCATAAAGTTGTTTTTAAAAAAAAAGCTGTGTGCACAATGACACATGTGAACAACAGGAGAATGACTACATTTCTCTTCATCTCTTCATTACGTCTTGGTCTCCTTTTTAGTTAACAAAACTGTTTTACCTTATTTTGTTGTATATATTTTTCTATTATATAAGTTATTGTATATTTGTAAATACTCAGTTATATTTATAGTGTATATTTATTTTGCTGTATAACTATTTATTACAGCCTTATTTACCTTAATACTCTTATATAAATATGTTTATATGTGCATAGATATA
>JBAJHX010000043.1:18421367-18432822 GCA_037176925.1 Amniataba percoides | reverse complement strand
CCTAGATTAGACGGAGTGGCTGGGGGTCAGACGGGTGTTCTTCCGATCTAATCATGAAGGATCCCAACCACCCGGGGAAGGGTCCTTTTTCCCTGCTTCTAAAAAAAAAAAAAAAAAAAAAAAAAAAAAAGCTATGGAGTCCAAAAGTTTATCAGTCAGGAAAACAGTCAGCCGACAGCACTCTTTTCATTTGCTCCATTTCAGTGACATGTTTGATCCGGACAGTGAGCAGAGTCCAGAAGTACACCGCAATTAATCTTGAACTAATTAAGTTCTGACATGCATTAACACAAACACCAGGACTTAAATGGCCATTATAATCAGAATATTGAATGCTGAAAATACACAAACACACAGACACACTTTGTAGATCCATATTGAACACTGTGCACAAAATGAACCTTGGCAGTGACTCGAGAGAATTTAATTACTTCCTCTCCCCCTCCCTATTGGCCGAGAGGTCTGGGATATGCTAATTAAGCCTTGACTGATAAAACATTCCCTTGGCCTCTGTGTCTCATTACTAGTAACTTCTCTGATTGCAGCCTGAGTCCAGCACCCATAGTGTCTGATAAATAAGAGATCACCTTAAGCCACAGGCTGTGACTAAATACTTATTAGTCAGAGTAATAAGACCTAGCACTGTGACGGCACTATGCCAGAAAAACTCAAAAACTTTGCAATCGCTGTACCTTATCTTCTTTTTCTAATTGATAATTAGTCTTACATTAATTTGGGGCCAACATCTATCTCTTATCACAAAGGTACAATTTATCAGCCGCTTAAATGATGGACTAAATTGGGTTTGCAATGTTAATGATTCACCTTGCAGTGTATGGGGGACATGAGGGAAATAATTTCTCCTGACTCATATTTAATTAACCTCAGCAGATGTTCTGGGCATGCACAGTGGCTTAAAAAAAAGCAGCACATATTTAAAACACTTAAAGGATGACATTTTCAGCAAATCCAGTTTTAAAATGGATATTTTAATGCAAAAAAAAGAGATGTTATGTACATAAATAGAAAAAGTAGGAAAACAATAATTGAAATAGTTATTGTGAAAAATTCATAAAATGAGATTTTTTAAAAAATTCATTTTTGGATACAAGCAGCTTAATAAAAAAATGTTATAAGTCTAGGACAGAGGTTGTTTAGTTGGTTCCTTCATACACAGGGAGAACCAGGAGTACCAGAACTCTTCAGAGAAAAGAGTCTAGTTAGTACCTTCAGCTTGTGCAACTCACACTGTTCCGCCATAAACCAAAGAGCCATGCTGAATGTTTGGTATGTTAACCACGCTGTGCAGTGTGCAATGAAATCTTTTTTTCTATTTTTATTTCTGATTAAAGAAAAAAAAAAGAAAGTTGAAGATTGCTGTAACAGTTACTTCTTTCAATTTAAATTGCATATATAAGACTTTGGGGGGAAAAGTAATCAAAACTTTGCAGGGTATCTGTATTTTGCAGTAACATGGCAACAGTGGCCAAACACTCCTTGGCTCTGCTATGCCCAACCAACAACACAGACTATTATTAGAAAGAAAACCATAAAAAATAAATGCTTGTGAAGAGTTACATACATATGAATTGCATACGGGTATCAAAGGAGTAACAATAATACACCTTCATGTAATGTTCACATCTCAATATACCATAGCTCAGCAAAGACCCAGCATTCGGATACACACAGTTAAGAACAAATCGACCATCTCTGCATTCTGATCATTCTAAAAGTCGTAAAGAAGTGCAATACATTTTTGGAATTATGAGACCAAAATCGTCCAAGTGACCCCAGAAGATCATTTTCTCAGGTGCTCCATGTTCACTCTTTGATATGCTGTCACACGTAGTGACCCATGATCCATTTGATGATCCAACACAGTCTATAAAGTAATATATCATTTTGTACCACACTGCATACACATTTCACTGTTTTCAAGAAGTTTGAAACATTTCCAACCCAACTACTGTTGATCATTTGACCTGGTGTAAGTTCTGATGTAATGCTAATTTTGAACACTGAGCAAGAGAGCAAATGATCCAAAGGGGCATGTAATTTTTTTTTTTTTGGTCTTGGTTCTCTCAACCTGACAAATGTGCTTTATTATTGTACTTTCATCAGAAGTTTGATTTCCATACTGGTGTTGAAATGTGATAATAGAAAGAGAAAAAGATAAATATTTGTGAGCAAATCCCAAAGTACATTCAGTCAATATAAGCCCACTCCTGTAACCCTCCTCCCACTGCAGATAGACTGCTGGCCAATTTTTTGTGAACTTTCATTCTTTCCTGTGCACTGCTCTTGTTTGAAAACTCCCTGAATCAAACCATTGTGAAGCGCAAAGACTGTGGAGTCTTTGCACTGCAGCTGACCTTACCATTTCCTCCACCTCCCACCATCCATACTTTCAGTCTATTAACTTGTTTCTTTAATCCCTCTTTAGCAATGCCCTTCTCTACGTCCTTTTGCTTCACTCTTCCTTCCTTTCTTCTCTCTGCACATCCCTCACTGATATTCCTTCCTTCCTTCCACTGCTGTCTAAATTCCTCCCACCTGCACACCTCCTTTCCCTCTTTCCAATCAGAATCCAGGTTGTTTTTCAAACAAGCAAATTAGATGAATCCAATTCATATTCTTTTGTACTGGTTTCAGTCAAATTACTCTCAACATTCACTTCAGCAGGATTGCACCCTCCTTGCAGTCATATTAATAGAAATGCAATTCACCTAATCCTGAAATGTCATTTTTAA
Source organism: Amniataba percoides (assembly GCA_037176925.1). NCBI lineage: Eukaryota > Metazoa > Chordata > Actinopteri > Centrarchiformes > Terapontidae > Amniataba > Amniataba percoides. The sequence continues at coordinate 18,430,069 of JBAJHX010000043.1, read as the reverse complement.
CGTTTAATCTCCATTGAAACTAATACTGCTGAGCTTTGTGGCGTGAAACACGGAAGTGTTAAGCTGGACTCTAACTCTTAGTTACACTTAATTGATGGTTTAGTAAGTGGCTAAATGGATATGCACCGTGGTGCAGCACTGAGAAGAGCACTCTGAAGCGCAATTCACTTCTCAACAGGACTTGTGGGCACTTCAGCACATACTGACGCCTACGCCATCAGGTCACAGAGATGCGCCATGAACAGCCATCACATCCACACTACAGTACATGGCATACACAGACAATACAGAGAGAAAGAGGCAGCTAAGTAGTACTGAGTGAAAATGAGTCCTGCGACCGGTCAGTTTAACACCTGCTCAAAAAAAAGAGAAGCCTCTTCTCCCCGTTTTACCCAACAGTATGGATGATAAACATTTTACTCTACATTTAACATGAAAATGGTGCAACACTGACACAACGACCCATCATAGTGGTTTGGTTAACTTTTATCAAATAAAGACCTGTTCTGCAGTAACTGGAGTTTTTGCTCATGCTCTGTATTCCCTAACTTATTTTACAGTCTATTACTGTCCATCATGTTTAAGCACCATCATTGCATATGGGCTCTATCTTTGTGATTTGACAGGAGAGCTCAGGTTTTCTTCAAAATGGCTGTCTTGTTTTTGGCATCTAGTTCATTCTGACAAAAGTTTGGAATATGTGGTTGACAGCTTATTGTTTAAAGCAGTGGATCATCTCTGAATTGGAAGTCTTGGAGAAAAGAAAAAGAACACAAAAGCAAGCAAAAACTCCACTCACGCTGGAATGATTCAATAAATCTGGACTGACTGCGTATTAAGTACAGATACCTGTGAAAATGTGATGCAAAATGATTTCATACATTCAAGTAGAGGTCATTCTAAATAAGGTTAACTACTCAAAACATAAACATAAGTCCAATATTAGTAATATGTCCTGAAATGAATAGAAATAAATGTAAATTTGAGATTAAGTACTCCTACAATGTGGTTTGAAAAGATACTTGTAAAGCAGAAAAAGGCATTCATAGGTCATCCAGGAGTGGTTTCAGACTCGGAGTATATCTAAAAATACACGGGAAATTACGAGAAATATTTTGGATAAAAATGAAAGGCAACCATTGTATTATTCAGAACATATTATTACACGTAGAGATGATTCATACAGTGCTCTACTGTGTTTAAGTGCACTTTAATTCATTGACAAAACAATACTGTACGTGATACATCAGACTAGTATAAAATTCGTACTTTCAAAAAGATTGGTATAGTGGCGTTCTCCCTGTTTAGCAAATGGAGACTCTAGTGTCCTGAATGCACTTCATTTCAGAACATGCTGTAAGTATTTTATTGTTAATTGTTAATCTGACCTGGATGGAGATACTGATTTGTAATTGTAATGTTATAATGATCATTTTGTTGCTATCCACACAGTTTTGGAGTGGAGAAACATTTACAGTCACTTACTTTTCTAAACACGAACTGCTTCAGTCTCAAGAACAAATTAGCCTGAATCACAGGAAAATACTGACACTTAAAGGTGTTGTTTTATTTCTGTGTATGGCGGAAAGGTTGGTGCCACTACGTGTTTTAGAATATTTTAGTATTTGTCTTGTTTGTGAAGCGGCAGCGTTGAAACCATCAGGAGCAATGCTGGATGAGACTGTATAGAGCAGTATGATGCCTTAAATTGCCTTAATTTAAATCAGTCTAATTACCTTTGTCACTCTGCCTGCTTCTTGAAAGACACAACTTAATCAGAGTATGGTGAAAAGTGAAAACCCTGCTAATTTTATACCCTATGAAGACTCAAAGCAATTTAAATGACTTCAAACAACAAGGCATTATTCATCACGCTGCCACTCTATGATTAACCTCCTTTACCTTGCTTGTCTGTGTATTACCATATACTTCAAACAGCACAGACAACGTTTTATAATGATGGTGATTCAAATCACACCATTAAGAGGTCTCAACTCTATTTCATAGGAGCACTGACAACACAAGAGTTTAACAACACAAAAAGCAGTTAGCATCCTGCTCAGTTTCATCTCTGGACCTGATTGGTCTACACAGCTGCAGTCATGGCATTCTTCTGTCTTGGGTTTGTTTGGTGTTGCTGTTGCTGTCTTCCTCCCTCCGCAGTGTAGCCATATTGGTCTGGACTGGGATCCACCAGGTGCCTGTAGCCGGTCAAACATGTTCTTAGATTTATCCACGGCAAAGTCAATTTTGTGTTCTCGCTTGAAATGTAAAAAAAAATGACTGTCTCAGATGCTTTACGCCAGAGGAGAAAAAAATACTTCAACCTTTGGGATCAGCTTCCTCCACAAGTCACCCCTACCTGTAAGCCCCACCCCCCGTTCCACGCGTCATAGTGTCGTACCGTAGTCCACGAAGTGGTGGGGTAGGAGATGGAGGCACATCTTGCCGCAAAGGGCCTCTCTGCTGGGAGCTAGGAGAAGAAAACAAGTCAACTGTTATCAAAGTATGAAAAACGTGCAGCATTATGGCTCACATCATTTAAAGTGACTTGTAGTTACCTTGGGTGGGGGTAGTACCCAGGGTCAATACCCCGAGGGTCACCTGGCCGTGAATATGGCTGGCCAGGTGGGTACCCTGCGTAAGGTAGGCCAGACTGGGAGTTGGGGTTAGGGTAGGACGGGGACTGAGGGTACCCCTGTGGGACCGGGGGTGGTCCGGGGTAATGACCTGACCAGGGCTGCATGGGGTAGTCTGCAGGATCCAGTGGACCTCGTCTGAGGGCAAGAGATCAGCACAATGTTTAAACGATGGCATTTAAAGAAAGTTTTAAGAAACTCTGCCTGAAATCACTCACAATTACACAAATCAACAACCAATTACCGGCACTTTGAACATCACGTTAGGGTTTACAATGTTCTTTTCATGTCTTATAATGAGAAAATATCAGTGTGTTCCAATGCTGCACTTATTGCTAATTTCTCTGGTGAATGACTAAATGGCTAAAATATTCATGAAAACCTGCTGAAAACAATTTGTTTTGGACTAGAGAGAGAGAGAGTCAATAACCCATCCCAGCCAAAGATCACATAGCAACAGAATTTAAGTGACATGTGACAGTTTTAAGTAGGCTGGGGCTCAGTTAACATGCATAAACACACACACGCACACACACACAGCTGTGGTAATCCAGTCCAGTCCTCCTGATAGATATCGATGTCTTGTGCCCAGTGGAAAGCAAGTACACAAACATGTGTCGTCCACATAGCTAACATTATGAGGTATTACATTTTACCTCCCTGTCTCTTTTCATTTGTCTGCATTTGTTTCTCATCCTTTTCTCAACTAACCCATCGCCCCAATTTCTCTCCTCTTAACTCTGCTTTTATGTCTGTGTGAGATTAAATGGGTTGCATGTGTTTAAACATCCTGCACTATTCTGATTCAGTTTATTTTGACTCCCATTTTGGATTAATATACTTTGTAATAATGTGTGCTGAAGCATCTACTTGTGTTAAAATGTGTTCAGCAGAATCATGTCACTCTAACAGAGTGTCATACTGTAATGATACTTATCATTGATATGCATAGTTGAGTGGGTGGGGCTCCACAGCCTCCGACCAATCACAGAGTTGACCTGTTAACTGTTGCCTGGAGATAATGTTAATGTGCACACAAACACGGAGACAGACTGAATCAAACACAGATTTATACATAAATACTTTCACAGAGCACACACACACACACACACACACACATAGACAGAGTGCTGGTGGTCTCCATGCTGACGCCTGTGTGTGTCAATTTGGGTGGTCAGCAGTGGAAAGTGTCTAACTAACTACATGCCCATCATGTTTGGGATGTCTGCCTCTGCCCCTCCTGGCTCCATATCTGCCATGAGAGCATGTGTGTGTGTGTGTGTGACTGCACGCACATACCCACACATCACATTTCTGCTTCTCTGTCAACTCATCTGTCAGCCTATCTGTCATCTGTCCTCCGGTCTTCGACTTATTCTGCTACACTTATTGTAAGTCACTCTGGGTAAGCGTATCAGCTACATGTCTTAAATGTCTCTCTTCTTGATAGCCACAGACGTTTTGTCTGCCTCTCCTCTCCTGGAAAAGACTACCAACACGTCAGCTGCCCCGTCTGTCCATGTGTCTCTCTCTCTTACTTTTCTCCCGTTTTAGAAGTTTTATGGCTACGAGTCTGTCTGCCGGCTTGTCTGCACGGCGTGCTATCCACCTCTGAGCTTGTATACCTGTGCCCAGTATCAGCCGGTCGATCTGTCACTCAGCATTTGGCCCCTGAGCCCCCGATAATGTCACCAAGGCAGAGATAAGGCCAGTGGAGTGGTGAGGGAGGCAGGAGTGAGAGGTAAAGAGAGAGATAAGATGGAGAGAAAGGAAGCGAGGGAAGGAAAGTGTGGGGGAAGGTAGGAAGGATGGATGCAGATGAAAAACAGGGATAAGGAGAGAGGTGAGGACATGAAAAAGACATAGAAAAGAAGCAGCAGGCAGTAAGAAAAAAAATATATATATAAAATTTACAGGTAATTAAAAGTCATCAGCAGTTTTTGTGGACAGATGCTTCACTTCTCTATTACATGATTAAAATACATCATGATTGATTGTAATTTTTAGGCTTTCAATCATTTTTCCAAATTAGGACACATTTTTTAAAAAATAAGACTGCACAAATAATTATTTATAACAAACCTGTCAATAGGGAGAAAATGAGATGAAGCAGAAAAGGGCAGTGGGCCATGAGGCAGATGAAAAGACAGATTTCAGACAGAGAGGAGAATAAATGCAGTGAGAGATAGGAAGCTGAATATTCTGCATAGAAAGTGCAGAAACTTTATTCTCCTTTATTACTAAGCTTTTTTTTTTTTACCTAGGTGATATTTCAGTTATAGTTATAAATGACTTTACAGGCTGGTATGGCTCTGATCAGTTCATTTTTACTGTGTCTGCTTATATTTTCATGTGATGCCCGAACTTGTGTTACCACCTGTTGATAATGTGATCTTTTGGAAATCAAGAGGGAAAGTACACATGGAGTCTAACAAGTGCTCCATAAAGCTGGAAATGTTTAAAGCCAAAAAAGCAAAAAGCAGAATACACACACTGTTTTAGTACTGAAACAATAAGTTGTTTTTTGCACATTGTAATATTTTATATCACTAATATGGTGTTGTTTTTCCAGTGTTTTCTAAATAAATAAAATTAATATAAAAAATGTGCCAAATTAACTGATAATGAAAATCATTTTTAGATGCAACCCTAAAATCTTCTGAGAGTTGCCATGTTGGGAATGGGGTGGAAATCCAGTGGGAATCTTCTGGGAATTCACTGTAAATCCGGTGGCAAGTTTGGAATTCTCCCTCCAGGAACCCAGTCAGCACTGCACAGCAGCTGGGGATTATGGGGTAATGAGGATGGAACCCATTACTGACATGCGCACATGCGCACACACACACACACTGAAAACCTCAGCTTAAATGCAGTGCTAGCTCCTAATCACCCCCCCCAAACCCCACGTCCTCTGGAGGAGGCAAATTGGCACACAGCTGGAGAGGAGTTAAGACCAAATGAGGAGGTTGGAGGTCTGTGTGTGTGTGTGTCTGCGCATATGTGTGTGTGTGTGTGAGCAAGAAGTACAGAGGAAAAGATAGAAGGAGAGAAACAGATGTAATGAATAAGAACCGCTTCCTGGCACATGCAACAACTAGTTTAACATAATTGAGAGAGTAATCAAAGGAAAATGAGAGAATTAAAAACAGTCCAAGCAGAACCGACAAGCCATTGAAAGCTCGTTTTGAAGTGAAATTCAACTATGTAATAACTGTTGGAGGATGACTTCATTGTTACTTATGTAGATAGTGCTCTCAGTGCACATAAGTTAGATACTTGGACGGATAATTGGAAAGATTTCTCCCCAGGTCTGACAGTAATTGAGAGTAATGTGAGCCTTTCTAATTCCCTGGTATTTAAGAGATTTCTGATGGATTTCAGAGGAAACAAGGAGTTGTTATATGTCCTCTGCACCTGCCGCTCTCTCTCATAAACACACACGCACTCTCACTTACTCTTTCTTAAAGGGCTGGATACAGCTGTTATAGGAGCAGAAACACACACACACACAGACACACACTCGTACACAGCCATCGATCATCCCAGCCTGTCTCAGAGAGACACAAATACCTTTAAGAAAGAGAGACAAGACGTAACGTTGTGACACAACACATTAAAAAAACTCCTGAGAGCCAATGACAGCCGTGTGGCAGATGGATCGTCTCAATAAAAACCAAACAGTACGGCACAAACACAAACAACAGCGCCTCGACATGAGAAGAGAGGGAAAGTTTCTGATGAGAGGGGGAGGGTAATGGAAGGTGAGAAAGAGAGGAGGGAGTGAGACAGAGGGGGGAGTAAAGAGTGATATTTGAAGTGAGTGGAAGAGGAGCAAAGGAAAGAAGAGGAAATAAAGTACTGCAGCTTTAATCCGGTTATTTCTTTATGAGTCTTTACAGAGCTGCTGAGTCCTCACCTTGCATTGATATCCATTTAAAACTGATTTTAGGTTTGAGGTTGGGAAAGTACTTTATATATTCAAATTGCATTCAACAGTTCTTTGTCAATGAGAGTCACGATATTTTGACAGTCGGGTAATAAAACAGATTAATAGCTCAAATTGTTCCACAACTGCTGTCGTAATGTCATTTGGTGAGCCATAGTGAAAATGGATCTGCTGTGATAGAATGTCCCTGGAGTTTAACTAAGTTTAACTTAGTTCCATCTTCCTAATGTGATACTTCATTATGAAGCTTTAATCACAGAGGCATCACAGTCCAAACAATGAGGCAATAAAAGCTTAAGTGAGAAATAATGAACAGTGCAGAAATATTTTATCTGCTGCTTCTATCTTAGGAAGGGTAGGAGGAGTAAGGAAAGTCCATTTATGTGAAGACTGTACTAAAATGAAAATGCAACCTGCGTCACATCTCAGGGTTTTTGTAAGTGACATGTAATATTGGTGTAGAGCTGCAAAGTAAATTCTATTGAGTATTAGTACATCACATAATGTATATTATAGAATCAAGTTAACTATGAAACTGAGTTAAAATAAAAAAAGGTTGATCAAGGAATAAAAGAAAGCTTATGAAAAAATAAACAAGTATAAAATAGGCCCTTGAGCCCAATGTCCTTCCATGGTAATATTAAATATTAAAAAAGGGACAGTTAGCAAATATTTAGTTTTCACATGTACCATTATGAACTCCATGAGCTTAAAGATGAAACTGTTTTCAAGGAAATCAGGTGTCTCTTAGGAATATACATGTTTAAGAGTGCTCCAGAATTAGATATTATATCATATATTATATTATATCAGCTGATCACTGAGAGGATCCTGTGATGTGATTATGGACATGAGCACGTACCGCCCTGTGTACCATGTTCATTATAGTGGTGGCACAGAAATAGAGAGCATGTGCAAAAACGATTGCACTCTAAACTTATGATCATGAATCATTGGTTTTCAGAGACATCAGACAGGCAGCTAGCTAAGATTTGCCGGCAGAGAGTGAAGGCTTTCAGCGTGATTGACAGATGTCTTTGTTAGACCCTGTTAAACCACACAAAGCTGCAGTGCGAGCACACGGCACGGGTACAGTACGTGGTATCTGGGCCTGAATTAACTGTGAGCAGGGGAAAAAAAAACCAAACAAAGTCTTAACAGGGCAGATCTGAGTCATTAAGAGTGACGCCTGAAGCAGCAGAGAGAGGTTCTGCTGTTTTATTAGGAGAAGCCCAATAAGACACTAAGCTGTTTTCCTACTTACGGTTAAGTGGTTACATACCGTGTGTCTGAGTGTATGTGTGTGTATGTCCGAGATGGTATTCTGTTAGCTCAGCTGTCCATGTGGTTTGCGTTGGCGGTTGTGTGTGTGTGTGTGTGTGTGTATGTGTGTCTGTGTATGTGCGTGTGTTAGAGAGCCCTAAACCTCCCTCGACTCCTGACCTCTGAAGTCACAAGACCCTCCATCAGTTCCCACCAAACACTTAGAGGCTGGGGTCAAAGGCTAAGGAAGGGTATTATCAGCCAGGATTAGGGGGAATGCCCAAATACATAGACATAACATTCAGACCCTCAGTGCCATTTGGCAAAGTTAACAACCATTTGGTCGAGGACTGGACCACTGATAACACCAGAGGACAATTTCCAGGGTCTTATAATAGCTTATAATAGGCTTGTTGTGGAGTGTTACGTGTTATGTTTGACGTGGTCCTCACAAATACCCTTAAAGCTAGACTAGACTGTTTAAAAACAAAAGGCCTGTTAAAAGGTCTTAAAATAATAGCTGCACACATAATATCATGCTAAAGGCTAAAAGTTACATCTCACAGGCAAAAACTAAGCAATGAGTTTGTCACTACTGAATGTTAGTTTGACTGGAGCTGCTAGAGTCTTAATCTTCCCACGTCATCACACACCAACACACACACACACACACACACGCACACACACACACATATATATGTATGAATAAGTTCAATGGAGAACTGATTGTCAGAAAATACAGATCAGATTGAATTTCGATGTGGATTAATTAGCTTAGGCGGCACAGTGGTGCAGTGGTTAGCACTGTCGCCTCACAGCAAGAGGGTTCTGGGTTCGACTCCCGGTTGAGGCAG
>JBAJHX010000043.1:18391049-18404002 GCA_037176925.1 Amniataba percoides | reverse complement strand
ACACACACACACACACACACACACACACACACACACACACACACACACACACACACACACCTACACACACACACACAAAGCTATTCTAATGAGGACTTTCCATACTTAATCATTCTTCTAATGAGTCTATGTTGACCACACAGGAGGCAGCCAAAGTAAACTAGTTCATCAATTAGATCAAATGCATCTGACGGTTGGTGGCTGGTAGATTCATAAAATATCTTTTAATGAAGAACACTGAAACTGTCTCTTCAGTGAACTGAACCTTTTTCCAGATTTCTCATTTACTGAAGGGAAACGTTTAAAACCGCCATCATATCTGTCCATTAAATATGAAGCAAAGGCCAGCAGCCACATAGCTTCGCACAAAGACATGGCACAAGTGGGAACAGCAGGACAGACTCTGTCCAAAGGTAACAAAACCCCACTACCAGCAGTTCTCCAAGCTCTCCAATGGATATGTTTTATCTTGTTTGCTTAATCTGGATGAAAAAAAGCATAAAAACAGCAGTTCTTATGGGAGGGTGTGTGCTGGACTTTTTCTTGGCTACTAACATCCTGGGACCTCCACTGGTTTTCTCACAGCTCTGTTTGCTTTGTTCAGTTTTTATATTAATTAAAAGAGAGACAGAGTTGGCAGGTTTAGTCTCTTTTGGAAAGATGCAAGCTAGTTATTCCATTTCTAGTTTTTATGCAAAGTTGAATGGCTGTAGCTTCATGTGTAACACACTGACAGGACAGTGGTGCTCATCTTCTCATCCCACACTGTGCTAGGAAGCAAATAAATTAAAGCATTGTTTTACAGGAGAAATGCAAAATCAAATATAGAGTGAATTCATACACTATATGTACAAGTTAGCTCAGAATCAATGAGATAAGAGTATGAATAACATTTAACGATCCAGTTATAATACTGATGTTCTGTCTTTTTTTCTCCTGGACTGTTATTCATTTGCTTGTATCATCGTGATCTGTCTTTGAGCAAAAAAAAAAAAAAAAAAAGTCTAAGTGGGTGGCGTTTCTGTGTGTGTTTACAAAACACAGTAAAAGCTGTGGGCTGGGGAGTGAAGTTTCAAAACCAGAACTCTCAGCACCTGGCAAAGTAATGGCTGAGTCACTGCTATTGATCAGCCACCCTGTGAAACCTCTGCAGACACACCATTTTGGTCACTTTGTACTACTGAGCTATAAAACCTCGCTCGGCCCCGCTGAAAGACACAGAGAGTGACAGCCAAAAGAGTGAGGGCGACAGACAACAAAACTCCAAACTGAGAGGCGGCGACAGATAGTGAAAGAATAAAATAATCGCGGGCAAATTTGCTTATTTGTTTACAACACCAAAGAAGCGCCAAGCATCTCTCTTCACAAACCTCTTCCTACTGAAATGTCAGCAAAGCACTAGAATAAAGGGCTAAGAATTAAGACTGGTGCACAGTTAAATGTCACAGCGCTGTTGAGCCTCTCGTACAATTAAGACCACAGAAGGTCAATTTTCCCCAAAGCACGCAGCTTAGTGCGTCTCCCATGAATACGGCGATTAATACTGCTTAATGCAAAGCATATCCTGTTTATTTAGTGTAAGTTCGTGAGGGAGTGGAAGAGACTGCATATTAGGTTTGTGTTTGTATGCATATCAGTAGGTAGACCTATCAATCAAATTAATTCCTTTTTTAAATATGGCATTTAAAAGTTATCAGGCAGGTGGCATCCCAACAAACTTGCAGCAGGCAGCAACACACAACCTGACACACAGATCTCGTTTTTGTCACCGAGTAAGGTGGTGCGTTAACTAATGTTAATGCCCCTGGAGACAATACCCACTTCCTGCATTAACCCAACATGTATCCTAATCCTAGAGGTAACCAGAATCCAAGTTTTAAAACAAAAATTTCGGGGGCTTTGACTCCTGTAGTTGGATTCATTTGGTCAGGATTTTTAGTCACGATCATTATATGGGAAATTTCTGCATTAATAAAGTTCTTTCACCCCAAAGTTATACTATTAGTGTCATTCAGTCATCACAGTGAGCTAACATGCAATGCACTGCCCTGGCCACCTATTGTGGGTTTGGTTTCTCGGACAGGAGTGGCTGAGGATTCAACCCCCCCTGCCCTCCAACCCCGTGATCAGAGGACGACCCGCTCTACCTCCTGAGTCACAGCCACATTCATTGAATGTTTGGAGATATTTGTAATCCAGCACCATCACACGGTCCCACGCGGGGAAATCAAACTCGAGCGACTGACAGCTCATTGTGCTGCACTTAACTGTGCCTCCTGTGTGTATTCATCCCGAGAATTATTAGTTGAGTGTGTATTTTGTAAATAGCGACGTAAGTTTCACTCTTCAAACACAACTTGAAACACACATACACAGAGTGGAATACGAGCACAACACAGCCCTTCTTTATATTTAATAGTGGTTTATCTTTGGAGTTTATACGAAAACCACATATCTGCTCACACACAGTTCTGTGGTCGGTCTGCTTTGCTTTCACACCGCAAACGTACTTCACCAAAGTCCGCTCAGAAGTGGGCCGAGACCACCTCCAGTGGTTTAGTCCGCACCACAGTTCAATTGACAGCTTTCACACCAGCTTAGGTGTGGGGACTAACTTTTTGTCAACACACGGGAAGTGACTCTCCATAATGTGAATGTGTTACGATATTTTTGCTGCCGCGACAGGATTAATAAAACACACACACGCAAGGGGAACTGTGCACCTTCTCAAAATACAGTCATAAGTGTGTGTGTGTATGTTTTATACATACTTATCTATATTGGGAAGACAGAGTGAGGGATAGAAACGAAAGAGAGAGTGAGCGAGAAAAGGGAAAAACAGCGTAGTGGGAGAGAGCGAGAGAGAGAGAGAGAGAGAGAGATGGGGATAAATAAATGATAGTAAGAAGGAAGGTAAGGCGATAGCAGGGAGGATAGGATTAGTCTCTGCTGCAAAGCTTTTGGAGAAATACACACAAAATACACAATATTCAGCTGTGCCATACCAAGCACACATCCATGCAGTGAAATAGATAGATATTATAAATGTGGTAAAATAATAAAGACTGAAGACACACGAAATTACGCATACATAAAAACCAACAGGCATGCACATACACGCACGAACACGCGCACACACAGATACACACACACACAGGTTTATACAATCCTTCACAATCCTTAACAGTTAAGCTTGTCCTTGAAAGTGCAAGGTGGGGAGTTGATAAGGGGACAGAACGAGAGACAGAGAGAGTCATGGGTGATGGCGTATACAGAGGGACGGATGAAGAGAGAGAGAGAGAAAGAGAGGGAGAGAGAGGAGGAGAGGGAGAGGGAGAGGGAGAGGGGGGGGGGCGAAGTGAAGGAAGATAATTTGGTTTCCTCTAAGCCCCCGCCCTGCCACCCAGATAGTATATCCCTCTACCTCTACCCCCCACTCTCCATCTGTGCCTCTCACTCCTTCTCTCTACCCCAAACTTCCCGACTTAAAAAAGTTCCCCTTTGAGGATTAGGGGGAACAAAGAAAGGTGAATTCCAAGGAAGTCTGAGGAAGTGGGAGAAAGCGAGAGAGTGAGAGAGGAAAGTATGGGAGTGAAAAGAGGCAGGGGTTAAAGGGGAGACAATTCACCTGAGAAACGTACAGATGATGGAAGAGAGGACAGAGACGGCAAAGATGAGAGCGGGGAAATGTTTTTTTTTTACCCCCTCTGCCATTTTATAAAGTCAGTGCCTTAGGTAGGAAAATCTCTGCAGGCTTTTTATTTGTGGATTCTTCTTTATTTATTTATTTCCACATGATATCTCAGGAGCAGGACTTAGCATAAGAGCATGTGCACATAAGAACAGTGCAGCCACCTTTCCACTGTGTGTGTGTGTGTGTGTGAGAGAGAGAGAGAATGTATTGGTGTGCGGGTATGGTATCTGAATATGAGTCTGAAAATACACATTTTTTGTGTGTGATTGTGTGATGGTGGGAGCAGGTGGCTTCAGTGGCAGGTTAGATGGAGCTGTAATAGGATGAAAGTGACACTTTCTCTTTCTGCCTCCCTCACACACTTCTTTTCCTTTTTCAGATGATTGGCTCCAGTTGGGGGGTGCTGACAGCAAGAGGTGTCTTCTGATTCTTTTCCTATATTTCCTGTATTTTTTATCTCTTCTAATCTCATGAAAGTCTTGACCTCGTCTCTCCTATTGTCTCCCCGTGTCACACTGTTCTAGTTCCGACATGTTTTTTATCTTGTCCTCTCCATTTTTTACATTGCTCTTTTCCCTTCTCATCTTCTCTGTTTTTCTTCCACGGTTCTGTTCTCCCTCAGTACTGTCCAGTCTGAAATGGTGGTTTAAAGCTTAATCTATACAGAAACTAACTAACGGTAACAGTTAATTTGTTTTCTTCAATAAAAGTCATCAATGATGTGAAAACAGTGATAATAATTAATGAGAGAGACACAAAAAGCTTATTAAACTCGTATAACCGAACTAACATTTAATCTAGTGCATAAAAGTACTGAGAGAAATATGTTAAAATTGAAATACTAACTAATAATAACTGTATGTGCAAGGTTTGTGTGTTTAACTGATGTGTATTACTGTGTACATGTGAAAGGATGAGGCACGGTGAGCACAAAAAAAAATGGACAAAGAAGTGTGGAAAATGGAGGCAATATTTGCTTTTGTGCTCGATGACATGCTGGGGAAGGAGGCTGAAATCCACTTGCTACGCTGAGCTTTTGTTCGGTATGTGGACCTGAATCCATGAACAGATTTGTCCACATGTACAGATGCACAAACACACACAGCCCGCGGTGAGTTACATGAAAAGAAATGCACGCAAATACACAGAACCGTAAAGTCTTTAAAGCCTTTAAGTCTTCTGTGACCTACTGACAAACCTCTATTTTAATAGTTAAACAACCAAAATCTATGGCTGGCTGATTGTGGCTGACCATGAACATAAAGAGTAAGAAATCACAAAATTCACGAAATCCTGACAAAGACATAAAAAAACATCACTGGGGAATTTTCAATTTGTCTGAAAGCTCCGACTTGGCTGAAGGGGCAGATATTACCTTCAGTACAGGAGTGGATAGTGTCATCTATCAAATACCCTCTAAGAACTGGAGATGGAAGTTTTCTTGCAGACACAAGCAGTCTGTTGCAGATAGGCCGGGACGTGGACTTAGCTCTGGTCCAGGTGGGGTAGAAGGGGGATGGGCAGGGAGACAGAATTAGAGAAAGCAGGATGGGTGGGAAAGAGAGAGAAATGTAAGGAGAGAGCAAGGTGGGGATTAGAGCCCCTCTGAAAGGCAGTCAGTTAATTTCCTGGCTAACCTGGCTATGATTATCTCCTGGGTGGGAATGGGACATTTGATGTCCTGGGACCAGACTAATCCTTGGCGACTAACCTCCACCTCTCATTTCCTCTGGATTAGCTCGCTCTGCTACTTAATAAAAAAGGTGGAGGTGGATAGATATTAACCTACAGTGAAAGAAAGAACTGGTTTGAGAGATTGCGTCTCTTTTTCTCTGACTGAGGAGACCGTCCTGACTAGTAAAATGGTCATTTGTTCAAACATTTCAAATGACATGTCTGCGTGCCTAATCTCCTACCAAGTGTAAAAATGCGGATCTTTTAAACATAATCACTTTTTAACATTTACTTAGCTGTCGAATTTTGTGCAATATTTGAATGTGAAAAAAGAATTCCTGACTGATCTGACAAACCGGATGTCATGCTGCCTGATCAGAGGTTATTGTTGTTCTCTTCTTTAACACAGAATAGAGAAAAACTTGCTTTACAGAAAAAGTGGGTTGCATTTGTATGAATTGGAACAAATATTAGTTGGAATATGTTATGACTTGCTTTTTTGATAAAGTAACTCAATCATCTTGATCATGTGGTTGGAAGGCACAGACAAAGAATGAATGGTTTACCAGGTCAGATCAAAAGTTCATGGTTATTTTGGAAAGCAATGGAAAAGCAACCTGCTGTATTTTTACATTCATACTGAAGGTAACATGGAACCTGGGAAAGAGAGATGGGAGAAGAGGCGGAAAACAAACAGCGGTAGATGGATTTAAATCACAAAGAAAAACAGGAAAGCTTCAAGTCAAGCTTTTTATAAACTATCAATCTAGTCTCAACTTCTGTAAAACCAACAGATAAAATATACAAATGAAACACACAAGCGCACAAATACACTCACGCTTGCCATGGTAACCAGTTGGCTGTGACTTCTTGCCTGTTTGGATTGATAAATTGCTAAAGCTGAAGGTGACACAGTGCCTCCATCAATTTGGGACCTCATGATGGAGGGTTATTTGCAAATTCACACAAGGACTGCGAGGACTTGCGACTCCCACAAACACACACTTTCACATCCCTAAAAAAGCTGCAAATTAACTAACAATTTTTCAGAAAAGCTGTTGCCAAATTATGCTCAACAGTCTTTCCCTGATTTTTTTTTCTCACCAGGCTTCTCTCAAGAGGGAAAGCCTGAAGTGCTGCCAGGTTACCGGCCAATCTGACCAATGACATGTCACTTGACCCTTCTCTCGGCCAATGCCCTGTCTCCAACAACCGGCTGGGCCCCAGCTGGCCAATTAGCTCGCCTCTTAGTGTGGAGCTCGGCCAATGAAAAGCCCCGGGAGACTTCTGTTCATCTGAACTCACAGATGGGAGGACAGAGACAGAGAGAGAAGAGAGACAGGGAAAGAGGAAGGAGTGTGTGTGTGTGCATGTGTGAGAGAGAGAGCGGGTGTGAGGGACTTGGCCTGAATTCCCAAACACTATTGAGACATCTTCACTGAAGAGGTTGGCTAGTTTTGGGTTAGCAGTTGGAGACAAATCTCTCAATTTAAAAGCAACCAATGGGAGACTTTCTTTACTAGTAGAAAAAAATACAACAAGGAAACCAAACGGCAAACCTGCACTGGAAGTTTCCTGCAAAATATAAAAGATCTAAAATGCTTAAGTGTTGAAAGACATTTAAGTTTTTGTCCAACATCTTGATTCTAATGTATATGGAGGACTTTCAGGGCAGTTCATTTTTTTAACCATCCATCTATTTCTGCTTTACTTCATGCCTAATTTAACCACTCAAAAGTAAAGTTTTTAGTAGTAAACGTAAAGGTCTAAATGTTACTGGGTTGGAAAACATTGAAAAAGCAGCACACAGAAGACCAGAGCGGAACTTGAAAAGCTTGTCTTGCCTCACTAGTTACACTGATTTGTAGTGAAAAATTCTCCCAACATTTTAGCAGTATGTCTATTTTTTATCACGCGCACACACAAAAAAACATTAAGTGAAACTGACTTTCTTTCAGTCAGCATTTTGGACAGCTGTATTGAAATGCCACAGTTACATAAGCTCTACACTCTCTCAATATCTCAGCATGTGATTTGAATTTCCTCTCTTTCTGTACAACTCTCACTGAATCTTTCCCCGACACACACTCTTCCCTGTGTTTAAAGATAACACTTTCTGTCTCTCCACCTCTCTCCCAATTGCAATTTCAGCTCACTTTATTGGCAAGGCATGAAAGCTCATCTGTGCTGACGGGGAATACAAGAAAAAGAAAGTCATAAATGAAACAAAAATGTGCAGAAAATGTAATAACTACAACTAAAGTAAACAAAAAGCACAGAAAGGAAAAAGTATATCTCACATAAGTGGTATGTTTGTATAAGCATGTTCACCTCTTTGCTGTTATGTTATAAAGGACATCAGTCTATAGATAGATTCCTAGATAATATGTCTGCGTTTGTGTGTGCGTGTGATTTTGTAAGCCTGTTTGTATCTTTCTCAAAGGTTGAATAGTCGTGAGAGCTTTAGATGATAGATTTAGATGATCGTTTTATTTTGTCACTTTCATGCGCCCAAAATAATTCTTGCTGGTGACCTCGACCAGTAATAACACAATTTCATGTTAGAAAATACATCGTTTTAACCAGTGGACAGCTGATATGCAGTACCTAAAAAATGACATCTGTAGTACTAAAGCTTTGAAGTATTGAACAGGTGGTTAAAAGGGCATGTGTGTGTGTGTTTCTGATGCTCATCAACATCTTCCACTTACTGGCCTTCCAGCACACTCACTTTTCTCTGTGTGACTTTCAGGCGACTCGCTGTCTAACACTCCCTCACTCAGTCTCTTCTAGACATCTAGACTTTCTTAAACCTCGCTCTTATTGTGAAACTCACTGACTCTTGCTACTGTATGACTTTGAATCTCTCCCTCTCCTCTTCCTCTCCATCGCTCAGTATTTCTTATCTACCAGATGACTCACCATATTTCAACGTCAGATATTTCTCTCTCAAAAGCTCAAGAGCTGCATGCTGCTTTGAGAATCGCTGACAATCTCCAAATTCACACACACACACACACACACACACACACACACACACTTTATCCTCGCTCGCTCACACACTGCCAAGTGCGTATACAGTGTACTCACAGGTACACATATTTGACACTTCGAGGTGTGTGTGTGTCCTCGACAACACAGCTGAGCCAACAATCAAGAAAAACCTGTACACACACATGAACAAAACACATACTCATACACACACACACACACACACTCATGTGCACGGCAGTTGGCTATCTATCCTGTCCACAGTGCAGTGGCCAGCATTGATAACGCTCTCCACTGGACCAAAACTCATCACTCTTTACACACACACCTGGATGAGGCTTTGTGTCATGTGTTTGCCTGTTGGCATCTTCCTCAAAGCCTGAATAGAAGTCGTGAGAGCTAAGTACAAATCTCGATTTGATAAGACGTAACAACATAAAGACACATGAACTATACCTGAAAGGAAAAACACACACACGCAGCTGAACACACAACCAGGGCCGCAACCACAGATAGGTTGTCCAAGAATGTGACCTCTACATCGTAAACTCTATTATTCCAACCATTTCTGCCAACAGCGCTGCTACAAGAGAGGCTTTCACGCTAGATTAAAGGATAATTTTTATTTCTGCATGTGATACTGATATGGCCCATTGCTGAATATGCCTGAGAACCAGATGAAAACACTTGCAGCAGGGCTTGGATCTCTGGGAGCGATAGCCATTGTGTTTATGCGTGCTGAAAAATGAGTACTGTCCATGCCAGGGCGGGCATTTAACTAAATGAATCGAAGGTCGTCACTTGTAGCTTGTTTTTGGCCTACAGTCAGGTTTAATATTGTGTGTTCATGTAGCTTTATGAAGGTTTTCAGTTTTAAAACTTAACCATATACTTAACATATTTTCTTTTCCCTTCATGGCTGAGGTACGACTGGGCCTGACGCTGTGCCCACATATATTTTTAAACCTTAATTTTAATGAAATGTGTTTGAGCTGCTGGAGTGTCTGCCAGCTCACATTAGTCGAGAGGCGGCGTACACCCTGGGCAGGGTCTATCGCAGGGCTAACACATATAACCCAGACAACTATTCACACTCTCATTCACACCTACGGGCAATTTAAAGTTGCCAAGTAGGAAACCAAAGCGCATTGTTGGTATTTTGGTAGAAACCGGGTCCTTGGCTTTACACTGAAAACAGGCTTCTCAGAACCACGTCTGTTTCAGGCGCTCGCTTTGCTGCCAGCCTGGCGGATTTTAGTAACAAGGACAAACTAAATACTTGGGAGAAAATGTGCAGCAATAATGGAACAATGCTTAAACTGTGAATCAAACATTGTAATCAGACACTCCCCAGCCAACGGATGTGTTTAAATTGGCATAAA
Source organism: Amniataba percoides (assembly GCA_037176925.1). NCBI lineage: Eukaryota > Metazoa > Chordata > Actinopteri > Centrarchiformes > Terapontidae > Amniataba > Amniataba percoides. The sequence continues at coordinate 18,394,261 of JBAJHX010000043.1, read as the reverse complement.
AAGAAGGAACATCTGTACATCAGTCTAAATGTATCCATAAATTAATCTGACTGATCCTTTCACTATGTGTTTTTCACAGCTTTTATAAACAGCATGAAATGATTTCCTTCAGTTTATTAAATGCCTGCAGAGAGGAGGGTTTTTCCTTGTCTAAGTCAAAGATCTAAGGACAGAGGGTGTTTCTGTACAGATAGTGAGGCCCCTTGAGGCAAACTGTGATACTGGGCAAAACAAATAAAAATATGGTCTGAGTGGTACAAACACTGTTTGTGTCTCATTTTACAATATAATGTGAACATTTATGATGTGAGATACAGTAAAATTACAGTGGCAGTAGTATTGGATTGATGTGGTTATCCACGATCTGATTTCCTAGAAGAGCATCTGAGCACTTGTTGAGCTGTTTCAGAGTTATGAGACCGGTGATGTGGCTGGCTGAGAGAGAATTCATTTGTCACCACGTGCTCCCGATTTACTTCAACGAGCCTTTTCGCACTTTGGGATGCTGCACATACATGTAACAAAAAAGCAGGTGTGCTTTGTGCACTTTGATGATTAAAGTTTGCTTTTTTGTAAGTGGAGTGGCTGTTATACTGCGAGAGAAGAACGGTAACAGACAGAGGGACAAAAGGGCAACAAAAACAAGCAAATTCCTTGTCTTGTTATGTGCAACAACTCCATATCTCCAAAGCTCGCAGTAAACAAGGTTAGTGTCTCACATCCAGAGATTTAAATCATGGAATAAAAGCTTCTTCAGTTTTTGATGTCAGGGCCTACATGATAAATTTAGTCTTTAATCGTGGGACAAACAAATCACCAAAGCAGTCATGTGGGGACCTAACAACCACATATCCATGAAGAGTTCTGGGTCTTGACCTAAACTTTATGGGGCCAGACTGTAGGGAATCATGCATGTTAAAAACAGATAATAAGTCATGACATGTTGACTCATTCTGCCCTGCTGGCGGAGCGAGGACACAAATCACACATGCCAGAGAGGGAGTCTGTGTGTGTCTGCCTCTAAGAGAAAATACGTGTATTCAGACATGCTTCTGCACTTCTGAATTAATGTGAGAGCGTGTGTTCATTCTTGCGCACATTGTGTGTGTGTGTGTGTGTTTGTATGTCTGTTCTTGCATACGCGTCTGATGTGTGTTCTCATCCTTTCATTCTGGAGCGTATGTGTGTGTGTGTGTGTGTGTGTGTGTGAGACGTTCAGCAGTCATCAGACCAGCCAGGCACCAGTCCCAGACAGGGAGGTCAGAGTCATTCACTAATCATATTAACATTCCTTCATAATGACCCAATGCATAACTCTCCCTTTTCAGTCTTTTTCTCTCTCCATCCATCCCAACCGCCTCCCTCATGCTTTTCCACTTCCCCTCCTCCATCTTCGGTCTATATTTCATTCCTGATTTTATCTTCCTCATCACCTCGTTCTTCCTGTCCCTTTTTAACTATTCATTCCACCTCTGACCCTCAACACTTCTCTCATTTGTTGACTTTACTCCTGTATGTTCATTCCATTTACCATCTCCTCTCATTTTCCATTCACTAATTCTGCCTCTCGCTCTCTGCAGTTGTTGCATCACTTCTTCAAATAAAATCCCCATCTTGTCTCTCTTTCATCCCTTCCTTCCCTCGCACACAACCTTTTGTATTCTGTCAATGTCGGTCACCTGTAGGTCACCAAATGAATACTAGGGGAACAAAATATTAGGCAGTGATGAGCAGCTCGTATACAAGGGACTGACAGCGGCAAACTAAATTAACTTTAGGCCATGACTACAGCTGACACGGTTAGTTTATTATTTGATTATTCTTTGATGCAGGTAAAGTGATTAGCGACTATTAAAGCAGCTCAATGGAACTTTTCACTTTTCCCCCATAGATAAAGGTCATACTGTTTCACCTAATGCTATGTTACATGTCCATTTCACTCCCTGCTGAAGGAGGACTACATCTCCTGGAAGAGAGCACATGCAGCTCCAGAGACAGACCTTTAGTTAGCAGCTGAAGCAACTTAAATTCAGCTGAAGCAAACTCCTGCACCGTTCAGTCTGCTGGCACAGAAAATAGCTTCTCTCTGTGGTCTTGTTTGCTTATGTAGGTCATGCAGAGGCATCAGTGTTATACTGAGAGAGTTTCATGACCAGTTAAAAACTCTTTAGAGCTGGTTTATAATGTAAAATGTTTATCTGCTTCAGTGTTTTCCTTGTCATGCATGAGAGTAAGTTAAATCTCTTTGGGTTTTTAGGCTTTTGGTCAAACGAAACGAGCCGTTTAAATATGTCTACTGGTGCTCTGTGAGGTTGTTACAGACCACTTACAGACAAAACACTGATTAATTGAAAGGATTATGGCAGTTATTTAACACACATTTGATTGGATTCATTCGAAATTAACATTATGATTTTTACATTTTCACTTTGATCAAGTACAAAAAAGGAAGGAAACAATAACAGGACAGATTTTCATTCCGACATATATCCAAGATACTTTGCACATGTCAGATAAACAACTATTTCTGATGCTAAAAAGGAGCAAAACTCTTTCCATACTTCGGTGAGAAAAGAAAAACATGGTCGACTGTTAGATGTAAACTTTTCTGGATGAACTGTTTGTAACGGGCTGCTGCAATCCCATGATTATGGTGACTTTTATTGTTCCAACAGGGTGACAGAGGCGTGTTTACTGAAGGTCAGCTTTGTGTTATTTTAGGTACTTATACTCGCTTGGATAATGTGTGTGTGACTGAGAGACAGTGAGTGTGTGCGTGTGCGTGTGTGTGTGTGTAAGGGGATCTCCATCAGCACCAGGTTTGCTTCTACTGTTCTACGGCCAAACCAAATGGAGGCTGTGTGACTTGGCTTATACCAGTCTGACTCAAAATGGTTATGCATTTGGCTTGATGCTCTGCTGTGGCTCTAGCTGCTTTCATATGAGCCTGAAGTTAACTCCTCATCATACACATGCACACAAGCACACACACACGCACACACACACACACACATATATATATATAATGATTCTCTTCTGGAAGCAGCCTTCACCGGGTTCTGAGTATTTTTCAAAGTGGAATCACTTCTGAGATTCCTTACTACATGTGCCGCTCCACACCAGCACACACTTGCACACACACTCGCACACACACACACAAGTGCACACACACGCGCACACACACACATAATGTTACTCGGTCAGTCGGTGTG
>JBAJHX010000043.1:18375613-18386817 GCA_037176925.1 Amniataba percoides | reverse complement strand
GACCCAGTTCAGAGGACTGGAACCTTGAACCAAAAAACAAAGACAAATTCCTGAAACATGCACGCACGCACGCACGCGCACACACACACACACACACACACACACACACACACACACACACACACACACACACACACTACAAAATACACATAACAGAACAGAGGCAGACACACTAACACATGCGGTACGGGACCGGACACGGCTCTCTCAGTACAGGGAATACAGTCTTAATCAACAGGATGTGATACAAGATCCTCTTATAACCATGCATGGGCAACAATTGGAGACGGCACAGATGAGCAATGCTGCCAGTTCTCTGTCCAGCAGCGTTTAGCCATTTTTGATCTTTGCTGCCAATAACAACCAGACTGAATTTATTCCATATGTTTCTCTACAGTTGCTGAAGGCATAGTGACCCCTGCTTTTGAACGCTCCACGCCCATGAGTATCTTCAGAGGAAAGCAAAGAAAAAGAACTGCTACTGAAATCATGACTACATTTTTTTTAGTGTGATGAGAGTTTATACTGCCACTGATAACTTCTGTATCAGTGACAATCACACAGATACATATGTATATATGTTCAATGTATAACAGTCAAGTCCTGCCATCTGTCTACAATACATACTTTATTTTAAAAAGGTTGTCGATATGGCTGACTCAAACACTACGATGGGCTGACAAAAGGTTTGACTAATAAGCACACCATTAAACGTCTGTAGGCTAAAGAGCAGAACACAGCTCTTCCAAGTTTAATTCTTTCTAAACTAAGTTCTGAGCAGAGTGCTTCAGTAAAAAAACCTGCCCTGCTGGGTGTTGAACTAAAACATAAGATATCTCATGGATATATCATCTGACATCAGAATGACAGTCCTTAGTTTATTTTCAGTCAAATTAAAACATTGTGTTGGACATGCACATAACTGAGGGTCTTCGTTTATTGCAAGGCTCTGAAATGATGCCTTTACACAAGCAATGTGTGTGTATGTTTTTATGGGAGTGACGGAGAAACGGAAAATCAAATTAGTAAATAAAAACCTTCTGACTGTCGGGTTGGATACTGTTCAGTCTGATTTCAAAGCTTCATTAGACGGATAGAACATTATATCAAGTGGGAAAAATAAAGGACTTTGGGGAACAGCTGGCTGGACATACAGTTACACATGCGCACACACATCCGTACAGTATCAGGAGTGGATGGGGAAAAATTCAGACAGTTAAATTTTTATTTTTCCAAACCCACAAATCCCCATTGTGAGACTTGGGGCTGGCTCACTGGGACCTTTCTGTGCAGAGTTTACACAAACTCCCTGTTTGTGTGTGGGCTTCTTCCCACAGTCCACAGATATGCAGATGAGATCAAATGGAAATTCCCAGTAGGTAAGAAAATGAGAGTGAATTTATTATTCTGTCTAACTATGTGTTAGCCTTCTGATAGACGGGTGAACTGGCATGGCTACCTCTCTGGCCCAGTGCATGCTGGGATTGGCTCCAGGCCCCCTGAGGCTGAACTGTATTAGCAAATACAGAAAACAGATGGATAAATGAATTTAGAAAAAAAAAAAAAAAAGAAAGAAAAAAGAATCAACTCTCAGCAATCCAATTAAATAATTTTTTCCATGCACTGATTGTTGGAGCAGACGTGCTTCTTCAGTAGGAACTGGCATACTGAGGCTGGCACATGCGTGATGTGTGACATGTATAAATACATTATGCTTCACGATGTCACCTAGCATAATATTAATCACTTCATTAGGGCGCTGTCCTACTAATGATTAAGCTAAGTGGAGTTCAGCATGTTGCTTTACTGTTTGGATCAAAATAGAGATAAATGATAATGATAAATGATGGTGCTGGTAAAATGATAAATATTTACCAGCACAGTGTTCCTTCGTTTATCGTGGGGTTACGTTCCAAAAATAGCCCGCAATAGGTGAAATCAGAGAAGTAGGATTTTTACAATAATTATATGTTTTAAGGCTGTAAAACCCCTCACCACACACTTTATACACTTTTCTCAGACAGGCTTTAATATTTTCTCGCATTTCTCTCTTGCTTAAACACTCTCACAGTTCAAACCTTCGTAGATTTATAAGATGTAAATTTGGCAAGCTGAACGCATTCTGCACTGTACAGGAGACGCGGCACGGAGGAGACTGATTGACAATGATCTACCGTTCCTTAGCCAATCAGGACGCAGAACACAATGCACAGTCATACAATGTAAAAAAAAAAGTATGCAAAATTGCACCAAAAAAAACATCCGTGAAAGAGCGAGAGACCACTGTATCACACACTAATTACCCTTCACATGTTATAAAGAATATGTTTTTTTTGCACTTCAACTATCTGTGTGATTTACAATAAATAATTTCCATAAATTATGAGACATCATTACACTTGTAAATGTTAAATAACAAGCTTTAATATATAATAAAGTGTATAATATATACATACAACATAAATATTTAAATAGTTATGTACACTAAAAAAGGTAATGTAATGTAATTTTCACCAATCAGAAATAATGAGCAAATACATTTTGCTGATCAAGTCTGTGTGCAAATCTCCTGATGGCTCGTTCAAATTACAGTCTTGAAGCTGCCATGGGTCGGCATGGCAACACACACACAGCCAGGATTAGCTGGAAAACCACCACTCTGAATGGACACAGGACACTTTGCTCACCTTGATCAAAGACGGGCCAATCTGTGTCATTTGTCACCAATCTGTTGCTCTGCCAAACAGCCCTGACCTGAATGCCATCACACCACGAAACCACCCAAAATTCAAAGCGGACTACCCACTCTGCCAAACCCACAGAAAAGAATGAGAGGCCTCCTCCGGTGTAAACCACTCACCAATGGGAAACTGTTCAAGAGTTCAAAACAAACATGATACCAAAAGCCCAACTGCAAGTGAACCGGTTTACCCAGCAACTGTGACACGAAGTACGGATACATCAGAAGAGAAATCCTGAATGAGCTCAGCTCCGAGCAACAGGATGAAGACACAGACACATAATTTAAAACTGCAAAGTGAGACTGAATTGCAAGCCAATGAAAAGACGTTTTGGGGCTTCTGAGCAGAGGAAAACTTACAGACTTCCCTCCCGGTGTGTACTGAAGGTTAAAGTCCACTTGAATGCACTTATCTTTGAGGTATGGCATTGAAATAACAAGTGTAAATGGACTACTGTGTAATTTCTAATGACTTCTTTTTCTGTTTTTTTTTTTACATTAATCCTTTAGTGAGATATATTCTAACAAACAGTAATCAGTGCATGCATGTGTATATGTGCACATGTCAGAGATGTTAAGGTCAGATGATGGGCAAAATAAATGACTCAAACTAAGACAAAAAGGACAAAGGACAAAGGACAAAATGTGTCAGGATCATAGATGTCCAGCACCCCTGTTGATATAAAACATCTATCCTCAGGTGGTATATCACTTATGGTTTGCTGAAATACAAAAATGTAGGGGAAATTCAAATATTAGCTTCGTGGACGGCTGACAACACCACCACTCAGATTTCATTTTCAAGCAGCAAACATGAGCAAAATTCTAAATAACAGGAATTAGAAGGAGGTCACAGACAGGAAGAAGAACTTTAGGGATGTGAATTATACTGACAGAATCGCACATGAATCACTGTTTTGTCCAAACTTTGACTCCTGTTGGTTGGAATTGCAATAAAACCGTTTTCGCCAGACAAGCTGACACATTTGCTCTTATTTGCCAATAGTTGTGGGGGTGTTTTCTGACTCGGTCAGCTAAATGGCTCTTCTTACTCACATATGTGCTCAACTATTGTTATGGGCAAGAAAGAAAGAAAGAAAGAAAGAAAGGATGGAGAGAAGTAGCCTGAATCAGTATCTAACACTGCCTAAGCCTTTGACTCCCAGCCATGAGTTCAGTGGACAGAAATGGTAACTCTTACAGCTTGATTTTGTGGCAGAATGTCACCAAATGTAAGAATACAGATTACTATAATACAAATCAATGTAATCAGCAGCTTGTGACTGTTTCATTAACACTGTACAAATGAAGCAGTCTTGCTGATCTATGGTTGAGTGAAGACATTTTAATCTACGATGGCAGCTAGATACAGCCTGAGAGGACTAAGATATTTCATTGTTGTTGTTGTAGTGTCTCTCCCATGAAACTAGAGTGAACATACAGTGAAATGACAATATTTAGTCACATGGAAGGAAGGTCAGAGGCCAGGAATATTTGTTTTACATTTCAAAAATTCACACTTTTCAAAGTTCAGCTCAAAAGACGCGCTGCAAAAAGTTGGGAGATGAATCCGAATTAGACAGCACAGTCATCAGACAGCATCGCTAACTCAGTCGGAGGCTTCCGTGTCGTTTCATTTTGCATCCCACTCCGAAATGCCATTAGTAATTAAATGACTAACTGTAAATGAACACACATATTTAAACCCAAAGTACGGGACAAGCTAGATGAAAGCTTTTCATTATAATTAAATCCCGCAATAAAGGCTGTGTCACACCGCCCACTAGAACAATTGGCTTGCATACCCCTCTGTGTAGGACTGTGTGTGAATGTGTGCGTATGTGACGACAGCAACAGCGCCCTGTTGATTTAGTTCCCCTCTCCTCAGGGAGAAAGTCTGTTGTTGTCTTCCAAAATACACACACCCACCCACGAGCACACAATGCACTCACTTGGAAACAAACTTGTGGTGTGGCTTTTGTTGCTTGATAATTGTTTTTAGGCAAACATAATTTTGCTAGCAGAGACAGCTAACCCATAACCATGAATCAATGAGATGGTAATGGAGCCATAGGGGGAAAAAAAATATACACACCCAGTATACTGTGGCGACGCTGCAACAGGAACTAACTCTTTCTCTCTCTCTCTCTCTCTCTCTCCCTCTCCCGTCCTGCCCTCGCTTTCTCTCTTTTCTGTCTCACTCTCTCCTCTACGTTTAACTTTCCATTGCTTTTACTTTTCACAGCCATCCAGCAAATCCTACACAAAAAATAAAAACGTCTTAAGGAGAAACAAACAAACCAATAAAAGTGAAATTGAATTAGTTTGCCGTCGGCTCACCACCATAACCATTACTTCTCCCTCTACCCTTCCCACGGAAAGCCAGTCAGGTAAATAATCGCCTCTGCTTTAATTAATAAATGCATCATCCTTAATGAGAGGGGCTTGTTAGGCGCTGTGGCAACTGCTACTGCTCTGTTTTTCTTTTGATTTTGTTCTCTTTTCCTTTTTTTTTTCCAACTCTCAAACTTCAAACTTCATTTCCACCTCTGAAGCATGCTAATTGCTCTCCCTCTCTGCTTTATAAACAACAACAAAGTTTTCTCATTTGGAGGCAGAGAGCGGTGTAATGTGTGGCTATCGATCGCAGGGGAAAGGAGATTGCCCCTGGCTGGTCGCAAACTAAATGACTAAGATCTGAATTAAAGTGGGCCAGGTATAACTTTGGATAAACACACTGTGTGGATACGATGTCAAAGGCACTACATCTCTGTATCATTTAAAGCTGATTTCAGTATTTTGTTACACAAACTACTTCAGTGCACACAAGAACATAAAACACTTTTAAAATAAACTGCTGAGGAGAGCTGTGACTTCTTCATTTTCTTTACCAATTTGTCTGCAGATTATTTTCTTGACTGATCATCTGAATGCTAAAACAGCAGAACATGGTATTATGGAAACCCAGGGAAAAGTTAAACAAATGGTCCTAAACCCAAATATATTAATAGTATCACACAACTCATAGAAAAGCAAAAAAAAAAAGGACACTCACAAATGACCTGAGAAACAACATGAGAACATTTTTGCTTGACTTAACTTTGATTTTCAGAAAAGTTTTCCAACTTAAATCGTGTCATTAAACTGGAAGAACAATAAAAAGAAGAAAAAAAAAATCTGTTCACTTTTAAAGACACTAAGACTGTTAAACGTCTCCTCATTGCATTAAATCTTAATTACTACGATGCTTTTTTCACCTGTTTTTTTCAAAAAGCCTCACAGAGTACAGTCTGTGCTAAACTCTGCGGCAAGGCAAACTATAAGATGGGATCAAATTAAACCCACTGGAGCCTCTTTCATTTTGGAACTGATCTTAGAAATTGTATTAAAACTTTTAAAGTGCTCCTCGCACCTGGCTACAGTATTGAACTGTGGAGTCTGAGATCCTCCAGCAGTACCTTCAAGCTATTATACAGTCAGCGCTAAAGACCAGTGGTGACTAAGCCTCGTCCTTTAGCGCCATTGTGCTCCGCTTTTTTAAAAAATCAGCCTCTGACTTAATTTAATTTACTGGTGTATGCCATTCAAAAATAACCAAATATAAAGAATCTCTGATATTGCTAACGCTAATGGCTGCAGTGATAGTATGCTGACTCCACACAAAATGCTGTTGTTCCATAATGCAGTAATGGACATTAATGCAACACACACACACACACACTGACACACACAAAGCTTCATTCTTACAAAGTGTCTCCTCCTCAGTTAAAGCCCGGAGGTATTCGCCACCACAGTGAAGACAAACTGCACCCGTGATGTAAAAATTCATCCATTCCTTACTCAATAAAGAACTTTATTTTGTATTCGTCTTTTAACCGCACCGTGATGGGGTTGGACAGTATCAGAGGAAGTGAAGCTTCTGACTGTGACTGAGGATCACGGCGCGGTGGTTAAACTGCGATGTGCTGCAATAAACCTGTCCATTTGTCATAGCAGATTAATTTCAGCTCCATCGCCAATAACCCATTTTGGTCACTCAGGGCAATCTTCTTTTTTCCCTCCAAACGCCATGGAAGCTTAAATGTCACAGTGACAAGAAGAGACAAGGTGAAATTCATCCGCCACCTGACTTTACAGTAAGTAAAGTTGCTTTAAAGGTGAGAGCTAAAGAGAGCAGGCGCTGTGTGCTTTCTGAAAAGACAAACGGTGCTCAGCGATACCTTTACTACGTCCCTGAGAGAGTACCGATTGAGATTTGTTTGTGTTAACTGGCTGGTTTCTAAAAGGAAAAAAAAACAATAAAAGGTTGTTTTTTTCTCCAAATAAGGAGCTCGAAGTCGCCTACATCACTGTTTATCCCTACAGAGTTTTAATATTCACTGACAATAACTTTTAAGATTTTCCATGATGTCAGCTCTTCGTTTCACAGTGTTTAAATGTTAACAGACTAAAATAAAAGCGTTGTATACATAAACAGTGTCTGAAAAAGTCAACACTGGTACAAACGGTTTGGCAGAGTCTTAAAAAAACCTGGGATAAATCACCAGCGTAGTGCTGTTAACATTTGAAAGGTTTACCTAAGCACCTGCTGCATTAGCAATGACGGAATGAAAATGTACTAGTAACATTAGCACTGATATATGGTCAAAGAACAAGAAACATAATGTCAGCAACTGATTGACGATGAAATATGACCAAAAAAAAAAGAGAAAAAATCTCAAAATAAAAGCTGATACCCAGACACGCATTCATTCAGTAAGAGCACTAGTTAAATTTGCTTAGCAGCGGTTGCAAACAAAGTCATAGCGGGGCGACACCTGGTACCAGTGTGGGAGGAGGAGGGTGGTGGGAGGTGAGCGCATTAATAATTCATCCGTTATTACAGCACCACAGACGCGTTTGTTGGGCTCCTTCCAGCGTGACTCAGGCAGCCTGAGTACGATTCTGTGATTCGAAAAACAGTACCTGCAGGATGACAGGCCAGTAAAAACCTCTACTTATCTCCTCTGTGTCTCATCCTCAGTGAAAAGTGGATCATATCATTTCTATCGGCTCAGCGCCTGCAGGAGCCATTCATGTCAAAGAGCACCTCGTGACTGACAGCTAAAGGGCCTTGATCACTCGACAAACGCTATGAAAGGCAGTGATCATTCTGATGGCTGATAGGGAATGAGAAACCTTGCAAATACACGTTGCACGCACACACACACGCGCATGCGCGCGGAGGTGCTGGTGTGTATATGCACAAGCGATCACATGGTTATCTCAGGAACAGACTGATGAAAGACTGAACCAATATGAGGTGAGAAATGCATCGGCTTTAGAGACACATCTGTGAGCAGTGTTTGCGCGAATGCGTCTAACGCGTGCGTCAGAGCTGCTCACCCTGTGTGCGTCGTTTTCGTGTCCTCTGCGTCGCGGGTCCAGTTCTTCGTAAGGCGGCACGATTCCTTCTCTCCTCGCCTGCTGGTATTCTCTTCTTAGCTGCTGGATCCTGTCAACACTGACACACACATACACACACAGAAAGAAAACAATAAAGATTTAGATCATTCTGGAAAACAAAAATGTAACTTGATTAGGTTTTTACACATCTGAATGTGAACAGAGAATATGGAGGATTTTCAGAGCTCGCTGAGAACAGCTCCAAACTGGGTAAATTCTGTGTCACTTCGGGGTCACACGAGACAAATGTGTTCAGTAATAACTCACAGAATCAAGACAGTGACGGGTGTTAGGTTCCTATAAACTGAATCACATGGCTTTAAATTTAATAGAAACCACTGAGAACCTTAACTGACATCCCCACCAAACAGCTGTCCTGATGACGAGCCAGACGACAGAAACCACCTGTTTATTCAAACAGTAATTTACCCGTCATCAGCCAGCAGAAGTCTGACTCGGAGACAAGGACCAGACAGACCCACCTGGGTACGTGCACACCTGCATGCAGCACACACATGAAGGAACACACGGACACACACATAGATCAGACTCTTGATCGTTCTGGCTGCCTACATCTTTATCTGTTTTTCCACCTTTTTCTTTTTCTCTTGCAGAAGGCAACACAAGGAAAACATCAATCATATGAATATTCTTTCTCTGTCAACAGAGGAAACGCACAGCAGATCAAAGCTGAACCCTCTGCACCCTTGTGCGTCATGCGTATACACACATATCCATACGCCTCCACGCATAATGGAAATATGGAAAATCATATCCTACACATATGCACTCATATGCACCACGAGTGCAATTTCATGTACCAAGTTGATGGAAGAGGAAAAACACACTCACTGATGCAATATCAGGTGATTTATGAAAAATAAGTTTTTAAAAAAAAGCAACACTTTCTTCCTGTGTCTGACGCAGTCTGTGAGCAAAGATGTGCCTCCTGAAAGGTCACACAAAAGTTTTGTATTATGACTTCTAGATCTGTAGGCATTTGTTCTGTGAAACTAGAAATCCCCCTTCAACAAGCTGGCAGTGTGTGTGTGTGTGTGTGTGTGTGTGTGTGTGTGTTTGAGTCTCCACAAAAGTGTCTCTCCTGGACTGACTATTTAGTGAGTCAGTTTCTACACAAACAGCCAACAAAGAACATATTAGCTAACACATTAAACGGTGATGACGGTGGAGTGGGGGAAGAACAGAGTTACAACACATTACATACCAGACTCGTGCTCATCAAGGATTAGTAACAAACTAAACTGTGATGTGGCAGATTCAAGCTGTTAGCAGGTTAGCAGGCAGACTTTTTTTTAAAATTCTACAAGCAACATTACTATAATACTTTACTATACTATAAATACTATCACAAGAGGACCTTCTATAATATTGATTGAGATGATAAACTTGCTTTACTGATATGAAATTCAATAATATTTCAAAATCAATCCAATCTTGGTGCTGTTTTTTTCTGTAAAGTCCTATAAAAAACAAAGCCTTATGGTTCTTTGCCTCCAATTTTGCTTACATTCTCTTATTTTACTCTTGTCCCTTCAATCCCCATCGTCTCTTTGAAGCCATAAGATCAGCCGCATCTCAATAATGTCTATTGCATGTTCTCTCACAACAGAAACCCTGCTGTTGTTTAAATGTCCTGTGTGTTTGTAACATGACTGGTTCTGAACATGTTATCTTATCATTGATTTTTAAGTGCTACTCTTAATTTGCAGTGACATTTAAAATTTGTAAAGTGCATACACTGAATATATTGTTTTTCATTCATTTTATTGTCTTCATTTAAACTTCACTAGAGGCACAGGAATGATACTGAGGATTGACATCATCATTCCATATGTGTGTGTGTGTGTGTGTGTGTATGTATGTATGTATGTATTACATGTCTATGAACACTTTCTAGAGGAATGCATTATAGTGAAACACAATCTAATGTCTGTGTGTGTGTGTGTGAATAAGCTTGCGTCTGTGTGTAACTGCGCTCCATGTCCTAGCTTTGAGAGAACAAAAGAGCAGTAACACACACTTCTCTCACAATCTCCTGTGCAGGGAAGACTTGAAGCAGAGTGAAATCAGATGCCCACAACACACTTAATGACTGAACAAAACACATTCTTTAGTGTTTTCCTATTCTGTTTAATTCAAATGTTTCCTTTGCAGTTACATTTTTTTAATCTTCATCAGTTCTATTGAATCCAGAAAGTACTAAAGCAGAGAAATACCTGAGGCCAGCTGGCAGCTTATCACAAGCGTAACACATAGACAGAAATAGACGCTCGTATTTATAGGCAATCGATTTACATCCCACATGTTCCCTTTCCTCTCGCCCTCCCCCTCTGACCGGCCCTTTCTGACTGCATGTGGAGAGTCGTAGTGTCCCAAATATAAAAGTGACCCTCTTTCCAGCTCTCTCTAATAGAGATTCCTCAGCAACACAGTTTGCAGCAAAGGCTACCCTTAATTCCTCAAAAACATTGGTAATCCTCATTAAAAGTTGGAATCTGTAAACACTCTTGTTGTCAGTGTTTCTATGTGGTTTCTGTTCCACAGTCGGATTCTAATGAAGTGGTATCGCGTTCTCTTTTATCCAGGCCGCTTCAAACTTTGGATGAATTTGAAATTAGAGAGAGGGTCATGTGTGTATGGAACAAAGACTTAAGGTTTGCTCAAGCGTGTGTTTCAAAAGTAAAACTACGCAGAAAGAGGATTCAGAGAGATGTTGAAAGATGTTTAGCACTCATCCTGAAGCTGTAAGACATTGTTGGACGGTTCTTAAATATTATTTTGTTCCTGAATTACTCTGCTCTGCTTTATCCTGTTCTTTTTTTCTTTTTTTTCTGTGATGGCTAATGCATCACAGCGGAGATAATTTGTGTCACAAGAAGCTCCTGATGATGCAGGCCTCACACACGCGCGCATACAAACATACTCATGCACACACACACACACACACACACACACACACACACACACACACACACACACACACACACACACACACACA
>JBAJHX010000043.1:18355256-18375513 GCA_037176925.1 Amniataba percoides | reverse complement strand
CACACACACACACACACACACACACACACACACACACACACACACACACACACACACACACACACACACACAAAGCTCGGGAGAATACGGAGGTAAATGTACACAACATTCATTTTCAGTCCACAGACGCCTGCACACACATAAAAACACACACGTACAAGCACACAAAGGGTACTTTATAGGATTTATGACCCAACATAAAAGGAAGAGGGTGGGCTTGAGAAGAAATACATATGATAAACTAAGGCATAAGGCGACACTCACACAAACACACACACACATTTATGCAAATATTTCCATGACCACAGAGAGGGGAAGCGATTGATTAGCTTCAGAGAAACAAGTAAGTCATAACAAAAGCAGACTTGTATGACATCACTTTTTAACAACCTCGTGGTCGTTAAAAACACCGTTAGAAGTGCTCCACGTGGTAATAACAGCCTAATAGCGCAGCACTGGTCTGTGCCTGTGCGTGATACAGTAGGTGACTCTGTACCTAAAACACGCTGGCAACTGAAATGCTTTCTTTCTTTAATCACTTAAATGTCACATCAGGAAGACCTCTAATGAGTATGGCATTTATTTTGGAACATTTGGGTGTATATTATATTACGGCTTTAAAAAAGACTAAACAAAGCTTACGTTTCAAAATAAAAGCATGGGCCAAGCTTTAGTCCAGCAACAGAATGCTCTTTTCTTTATTTCATTCTTTCTTTCTTTCTTTCTCTCTCACACACGCACACGCACACGCACGCACACGCACACACACATACACGCACACACACACACACACACACACACACCCAAGGAGATCAATCTCTTGCTCTTGGCTTGTCACACCAATAATAATTCTATAAATGTTTAAAATCAGAATCGGAAACCCGGCATAGCTGTTAATAATTCTGCTATTAATAATTAACACTTCTGTTCCATTAATAACATGGTGAGATACGCCCTAAAATATATCAATGTCCACAGTAAAGGAATATGTCCTTGTCATTAAAGTCTATAAATATTTACAACAAGCCAGGCAAGCCTAAAACATGTGATTTCTTTTAGTAACACCCTTAAAATCTGTTTTCTGGGATCTTTCATCATCTGATCCATCTAAAATCGAGACTCCGCAGTTCAAGGGATAATAGCTCATGTATAATTAACATTTTTAACTGCATGATATGAGATCTGTCAAACACATCCATTCAGGAGTAATGCAGTATGCACAGTTTTAAATTTCAAGAAAGATGCTCTATTTCTTTAAACTTTAATGCCCACATTAAGTGTAAACACCTTAAGAAGGCATTATGAGCCTGGTTCACTTTAAGCTACACTTAATAACGGCATCAATAATTTAAAAACCATGCTGGATGATGTGGCAAATCCATTACCAGCACCAGTGCTGGTATTTAAAGGGAAACACAATGATTTGATATCCACACTGATGTTGGTATTTTCCTTCCACCAGAAGAAAAACGCAGAGGGGATGTATACAAGGAGAGAAGGATGGATAGAGAAATGGATACAACAGAAAATAGGGTGATACAAAGAGACGGAGACAGGGCTGCGTTTTAGTGCTCTCTGATGGATGACTTTGAGCTGAAAGGTTTCATAAATCGGACACAAAATGGCCAAAGGACAACGGTGTAGTCTGCCACACAAGTGCCAACACACACAAGAAAGCACACAGACACACACGCACAAACATACACAGGGACGGACAAACACACGGGTGATGTATGGTCTCCTCTTAGACGTGGCACAGGGGAAATATGTCATTCAGGCTCTCAGCCCAGCCTGATTTATCACACGTTTGCAAATGTGCGCATGTGAAAGTGTGTGTTAGCATGTGTGTGGAAAAACAAGAGGCCGCAAAAGGCAAGACAAAACTACGTTTAGAGAACCTCTTAAAACCCTTTTTGGAAGACAGTCTACTGTCATCTCTTTCGTGAGACGCTGAGTGTTACTATTCAGTGTCAGATGGAGTAAAATTGTGCTTCATTTTCCGGATATTACGATGTGTGTGTGGGAGACACACGGTGAGTGTCAGTGCTGCATTCTTGGAAGGAACAAAGACAAGAAAAGGATAATAATAAAAAAAAAAAAAAACACTACCCGCTGGCAGAGCTGTTGACCTTCTGAAAAAAGAGTAAAGTAGGATTTCCTTTCATTAGCACAAACACAAAGTCATGATAGCCATTTGGAAAAATCAATAAAGCTTGAAAACATAAACTGCAATTGATTTAAAAGCTAAAGAGATGGTACACACTGTTATAAATGGCTCCTTCACCCTTTTCAAGGGAAGTAGGAAATTTGTGTATTTGCATCCCGCTGATGCTGATCAATGCGGCAAAAACAATAACAGTGTTTTGAGGCTTTAGAAATGTCAAGAGTTACACGTTACTGTCTTACCCTTTTCAAATCATCATTGACTTCTTATTTAAATCAGACTTAATAAGGTGGGAACCTTTAAACCTTTTTAGCCTTTGATAAAACTGAACTAAATTACTCATAATCGCTTCATTCAACTCAACACTTCACCATGATTCTTTACATACTTACAAAACACAAACGATTAATTAATAAATGTAACGATTTAAATTAAAAAACCTAAAAAATAATCATCATTTGATCTTTTTAGGGTGCCATCATCTCTGGGCAGTGACAGGACGCAAGCCACAGTCGATAACTGTGAGGGAGCCCAAAAGAGGAAATGCAGTTTAATATCGACTGATGATGACAGGAGGGAGTTGTAGTCTATTTTTTCCCCCCCTTTTTTTCTTTCCATGCCCACAAATTGCACATGGGTCTATGTGAGCTCTCCCTGTTGTACAGCTGTGGAGTACAGGATCGTTATCAGCCGTGTCTTACAAGGATCAACTAGATCACAACAAGGGACACAGGTCAATGCCTTATCTCTCGCTCGCTCCCTGCATCTTGTATCTCTGTTTCACTCGGCTGCTTGCGTGTTCTCTCTCTCTCTCAGTCTCTCTCTAACGCACGCACGCGCACACACACACACACACACACAGAAGTATTAAGAAGTAACAAAAACAACTTAATCAATGTAAGTATTGTCTCACACGGGCTTACACGGATGTGAAGGTTCTCTATATCACATTTTGACATTTCCGTGATGTATTCAATCGTCTTCCCACATTTTTCCTTTTCCACGACTCATTTAAACCAGTAAATATTCACAAATTCTGTCGCTCTTTCTCTGCAATCTATTTTCAATCTCTGGCACCACCATTCATCCCCTTCTCGCTCTCTCGCTCTCTCCTCGTTCTGCCCTCCACAGTTTATGCAGGTAATCATCTCCGCTGTCATTTCCATCCCTGCCTTGATACCATCCATCTCTCCTTCCCTCCCACTCCATCTTAATCTCTTCATCATCTGCTCATCTCCATCTCCTCTGCCCCGCCTGCCTCTTCCCACCCTCCGTATCTCCCTCCCTCTCACCCTTCATCGTCTTCCTCCTCCTAATCTCCCAAGCTTCAGCTGGGCTCTAATTAGCTGACGTCCCGACTAATGAAGTCTGACAACAAAAGATCACCAAAGCTGGCAGGTGGGTCAGAGGGAGGAAAAAAAAAAAAAAAAAACGAAGAGGGCAAGAACAGAGAGAGAAAGACGTAGCGATACAGTGCTCCTGCATGTGTGTGTGTGTGTGTGTGGAGCGTGTGCGCTGTCAGGTTGCTCTGTTGCTCCCCTTTTCTCTACAGGCTAACAGGAAGTGACACGTGTTTTTAAAATGCAGCTGACAGGATATGACATTGCTCCTTACGCCGCGCCGTCTAAGCACGGGGAGTAATTAGCGCTCTATCGACTGCCATGACATCAATCAGACGAGCTGTCTAAATGCCTGCGCGCGCAAGAGAGACACTCACTGTGGCAGAGGAGGCTGGCATCCTATCGTCCTGACAATCAGTGTGTGTGTGTGTGTGTGTGTGCGTGTGTGAGTGCGTGTGTCTGTATTGTACAGATTGAAAATTGTCTGGCATAACATTATTTAGACAAGCCTTCTGTGTGTGTGACAGACAGAGAGAGAAGGAGCGCTACAGGTGGTAAACTGACTGGCATAAAATCATGTAGGCAGGCTGTCTGGCTCAACATTCCCCTTTGACTTTAACAGCCATGTGTGTGTGGCGGGAGGCCGATTTGCCTAATGCCTCTGCCAACCACAATAGCTGTGGATGGCATCTCTCTAAAGCTGCATTTATACTTGACGCGGGGGGCTATCTGCCGTCCCTTGAGAGATATCTACGATCCAGCCCTTTCTTTCTTTTTGTATTTTCCACTGCAATTCAGTTCGGAGGCCGATGATGGGAAGGTACGCCTCGTCTAATTACTGAATCTCGACCAGCAGGAACTTGAAAGAGGAAACGCAAGCAAAGCGAGCCGACCAATCACAGCTCTGCTGCTCTCCCCCATTCTATCTGTGCGGCCCTTTTATCTGACTCTGTACTCCATTATCTTCAGCAGAGGTCCTCCTAATCTAACGACGATGTTGTTCTTGCTTTTAAAATGATCAATATAAAAGTTTCCTGATTGGGAGCCCCAGATTGCAGGATTACACTGTTTGTCAGTGTCGCCCCTAAACCATTACTAAAAAGAGTTTAGGAGGAGCATTTGCTGAGTCATATCCATATCTGACTTCTGTCCCCATTGTTGAATGTGTTAAACGTCTGCCATTAAGCCGTTTTACTCTTCAGTGCAGCTTGATTAAGAATATCTCTAATTCCTCCAAAAGGCTTTAAAACTTCCCTCCAGGTGAATTTTACTTCATGTGACCTCATCTCTGCCCTGCTCTGCGTCAAAATTAATCTTCTTTTTGCACTAATATTTTCTGGCCAAATAGACTCAACCTGGATAGTTTTATTAGATTTAACCATTTCACCCAACCTCAAGCATGATTACAAGGCTCCAACTGTATCCCACATTCTTTAGCTTCTCTTTTTAATCCCAAGAGTTTACATTTGTCTACTGAGGTGTAGTAATAATTTCAAGACGGAGAGCAGAAGATATGAGTGAACAAAAATCATTGGTATTTATAGTGCCATGGGGTACAAAATCCACGCTGAGCAGCCGTATGTTAACGACTGGACTCACTGTACTTACATGGCATCAAGCTAGCATCGAGAGTGTGGATGAAGTAAATAAACATATACTATGCGTTTCATCTTGTTTTTCTGTTATTAATTATCTCTCTCACACACACACACACACACACAGAATCATCCAGTGACCCTCTCACTCAAGGATAAAGAACAGAGCCACAGCTGCAAAGACACTGAAACAAGTAATGCACTGGATATGAATCATATCTTTGGCAAATAGAATCAGAGACATACAATCTACAAACAAAACCAACAAAAAAACAAGACTGTGCGCGTTGCTTAGCTACAGGTTGCCACTACTGAAATTTCAATTTAATTCACTTCCTCCTAATCCCTGCTGCATGAAAAGGTTATACATGTAAGAGGACACACAACAGCAAAGATCTATACAGGTAGATGTACAGAGCTAATTCGGTCCTGGAGCGTATACCTGTTGTGTTTGGGAACTTTTCCCGTGTTCATCTCTTTGTGTGCATGTGAAGAGCCTGTGAGCCCATGTGTCCTTTTACCGCGTACGTGCTCCATTGCGAGAGGATGTCCTTTGCATGGAATTTGTTTTTCATTGAGAACTACTTGTGCAAATACGAGAGGCGGAAATCATAAATGAGAGGAAGGAGAGTGCAACGGGAGGGGGGGGGCGTATAGAGACCTAGAAAGGGTATACTGAAGGAGAGAGAGCAAGGGGGGGAAGGAAGGGATGGAGCACACGAGTGCCTCTTGAGAGCTTTTCCTTATTAGCCAGGCTGAATCACGAGCTTCGAGTCTGCAAAACACACACTCTGGCCCCTTTTCTCGTCCGCTCTCCATCACTCGGCGCCCGCCCCGCCTCTTCTCATTCCTCTCTTTTAGTCCTCTTCACATTCTCTACTCCAAGAATCTCTATTCAGTTTATCTCTTGTTTTTTTTTCTACTTCCCCAATTTCCTTTTTGCAGTCTAATTTGCCCTTTTACCCCTGGACACTCACTGACCCCCTCACCCCCTCCCACCCCTCACTCTCCTGGCATGTCCCCGCTCTGTCCACCTCGTTCCTCATCTCATCTGTCGAATTATCAGAAAACATCCATTTAGCCTCACTTCCCCTCTGAATCCCTCGCTACCTCTTCTTTGCTCCTTTTCTCTTCCCTTGCTGATCCACTTTTCTCATTGCTGCAATTATTTGGGTCCACTCATGAGTCCTTTCAGCCCACAGAATTTGGACCACCCCCACCCCCTCTACCCCCACTCTCTCTTCAAAATCATCCTCTTCTCATTCTTTCTTTTTGTCTTTTTTTTTTTTTTCTCTAAACATGCACTGACCCTCAATCAAGGGTTGCCTGCCCTTCTTTCCTTTATCCTCCACATTCTCTCTCTGCCTTCATTTAGAATAAAATCCCCCTTTTCTTCAGCACTTCCTCTTGCTCCAAAAAAACATTCTGGGTTTTTATTCTCCATACCACTCTTCTGTTTCACCCCTTTTTTCTTTAACTTCCCTTCGTCTTTATTCCTAATCCCACTTGACCTTCCATATTTCCTCCCTTTAGTCCCAAAATACTCCAAATGTCTATCTCCAATCCGCCGAGCTCCTTGAATCTGCTTGCGCCTTTGTTTTTTAATTAGCTAGAAATTCCACATTTTTTAAACAGAATTTTAATAATGCAAAATGCAATTTTGTTTTACGTGTAAAAATGACAATCTAAATGACGTTTAAATCACCTCTAACAGCATATTAGAGATCTGCCAATCCCATATGCGGGACAAATACACACCTGCAGCACTATTTCAAAGTTAAGACATGTAACTGAAATGTAGAGATTAAAGGTTGTATTCGCTATCTGCACCGATTCAACAATCATTTGGGGATGTGTTGCCAACAAACAACTGAAGCTTTGAGAGGACAGCCATTAACTGCAGGTCACTTCTTAGGAGAATGCAAACACTGTCTTGCCTGTCAGGAGGGCGACGAGCCACATCTGCGGATGTTGCAAAGAGACAGCAGGACCTGGATTAGATCTCTGTAAAACGGACTGCAATGTAACAGAATCCATTAAAAACCAGCACTGTGAGTTACCGCTCCTGCTGAAGCCATTTTTCATGTTTTATGTTTATGTCACCTCAGTCGTTCATTCGGTAATGAGCTTTTTCTTGGTGACTTATTTCATTTGCTTTAATGCTTATTAGCGCTACAGTCATGCAAGTACCAAATGTTAGTAAAGATACATCCCCTAATACACACACGCACACACACACACGCACACACACACACACACACACACCCATCCAAAACTAATTACCTACAAGAAGAGAGTGATGTGGAAAACAGCGCTCACACAGACCAACCTGGCACTCACTAAAAGCTCCCTCCAGTGTGGGTGAGAAGTGTGCAAGATAAAGACAGTGAGTATGTATTACTGTGTAAAAAAAAGGACCCTTTGTGTGTGGTATGTGTGTGAGTGTGTGTGTGTGTGTGTGTGTGTGTATGAGTGGCACTCAGTGAGCTGAGAGAATGTCTGATTAATTAACATGGAGGAAAGAAAGCCTCTTCAGTGACCAGCCAAGCAATGCTAAAAGCTCATCTCTCTCTCTCTCGCCTGCCCGAGCTCCCTCTATGTCTCTCTTGGTCTCTTTTCGCCGGCTTGGGAGCACATGTTGTTTCTGTTCATGTGTTCTGTGAAGTAAGAAGAGCGCAATCTATATGTGCAAGCTGAAGTACTGTTTATAGTGTATACATCGATACATTTGCTAATGAATATTATTTCAGCAGCCAAAAGACGCCTAACCACCCGCACGCTACATTTTACATGGTGTCACACTTCGTACCACCTCACTGGGAGGCTCTTACTGTAGGACATAAAGCAGCGAGAGAAACGGCAGCTCTTCAAGCACACACAAAACCTAACAAAAGTTTTTCAGGGGTTTCTCGCAACGGCAGATGATGGGACGAGTGTATTCTCTTTAGTCGAGCTAAAACAAACCCAAAAATTTCATTAAGTGACCATCGAACAGTTTTTCTTATTTGTGGCATGTGTCTAAAAATGCTGTGTGTATGAATGCACTGTATTTTATTGTAAAAAGTGATGTGTTGCTAATCTTTTTCTATACTGAAACTAGGGGGATAGCACATGACATAGATCTTAATATACAGCCATAATAAGGTGCATGACAACAAATATCTCAAATCATGTAACATTATGAGCAAAGACATCTGTTGAATATAATATATTATGCAATTAATTTGCTCTTTTTTTCAGTTTGGGAGAAGCTATGTTTTCTCCATGTAAAGAGTGAACCACTGTGCACATTTCTTTTTAATCTTTACATTTTTCTTTCATTCTTGATGTCATTTGCTCTCTACTTATCTTTCACTCATGTGCTACAGTAACTCTCTCTCTCCCTCTCTCCAGCTCACTCCACTCTGGTCTCTCCTGGCTGATTGTTTTCTAATTGGTGGAGTGCCAGAGGTCGTGGTTGTTATGGTAACCTGCAAGGGGCACTTGGAAGGGTTAGGTGGTGGTGGTGGTAGTGGTTGGGGCGACGGTGGGAGGGGGCACCCACTCAAGAAAACGGAGGGCAGCACTCATCTGAGGCTTGGGTGGTCACTTCAGAAAATGGGCTCTGTGTGCGTAAGTGTGTGTGTTTGTGCCGACATCCTGACTACCTCAGGTTTTTTGTACATACACCTAAAAGATAGGGAAAATTGCTCTGGTGAGAGAAAAAAGTGTTTAAATGTACGCGTCTGTGTGTGTGTGTGTGTGGGGTGGGCAAAGAATTCTGCTCTCCACTTCTACTTCTAAAGAGCTCCTTTGTCTTCTTCCTTCTCTCTCCCACCCTGGTTCTCTTGCTACTTCCTTCCCTATGTGAGCCACTCTGGCCCTCCAATCTGTCCATCTGTGTGCCGAGATGGAGGAGAGGCAGAGGAGCTGCAGGAGGGTGGACACCAGGAGAAAGACTGCACAGCCACAGTAAGCTGAGTAAATCTGAATTTTTTTCTCACCAATCTATTGCTTTTTTTAGATTTAGCACTAGAGTTTTGGATTTAGCACTAGATTTTTTGAAAACATTCTCTAGTGTAGATGCAGGGGAAGACATAAGCCGTAAGGTTGTGGGCTGTGTGGTAAGGGGGCAACTTCCTGTCCCCTCTAACCAACGTACGTAAAATCATTAGCATAACGAATCACACAGTAAAGGCTCTGTCATAATATTGTATTCTTGCAAATCTCAGCAGATGACTGTGAGATCAGAAACTACTGATGTGATTGATATTAATAAAACCACCTGCAAATGCTAATGTTTTGCTGTTGTTTTTTTCAAAGTTAGATGCTTTACTGTGGATGTTGTCTTATGTAAAGGATGATGTTCACAGGATATTGTTGGCTTTATGGAGTAAGGCAGGGAGAACAATTTAGAGGAAAAGTAAAGTAACTTATTTGTGCCTATGTAAAAGAGAAAGGGAGTGTGTGATCCTCTTCTCCAAAACACATTCATGCTTTCGTGTGTATAATCCTTACCAAATGTGAGGCGCCTCTATGTGTGTGTGTGTGTACCGGGTTTACTAAATGAGCCTGCATTAAACTCTGCCATGCATAAGAAATTGAGCTGGCTGTGCCCTTTAGAATTAAAGGTGGTGGGCTGGTTGAGAAGCACACAGTGTGATATATTACTGGGCTGCATGGTTAAATAACTGTCCCTCCATAATAGAGCTGTTTAAAGCAAACTGCTGATATACATATATATATAAAAAAAATCTCAGTGCACCCACAAACACACAAATGTGCAGACAGACACATAAACGTGCACTGGGGGAATATAATTGACTCTTTTTTATCCATATATGTAAATTGTCACGTCGCTTCCCTCATCAGCTGTGGGAAGAAACTGAAATGAGGTTTGGACTTTTGTTTGAACTCCTGCAAAGATGGAAGCCTGTGTGCAACCTCGCTGTTTATTTGAATAATTCAAAGGAAAACTTGAAAAGAGTAGTAGTGTTCATAAGAACCATGAGCATCAAAACTTAAGTGTCCGTGGTGATGGGGAAGAACCGTCCCTGTGCACCGTCCATCTACACCGGCCTTATAGATCAATATACTCAATGAGAGCTTTGTCATGGCTTTTTGACAGAATCAAGTATTATTTTAAATTTAGGGTCAATCACTAAGTACCAGTTTTTTGATTTTTTGTTGCACATGTACCGTAGAGATACCTGCAGATGTGAAAGAGTACTGTCTGCATTTATAAGCTTTTCTTAGTGTTTAGCTCGGAGCCATTTCCAGAGTAAAGCCACTACGGGGGCTTTTCAAATAAGTGGAGGTGCACCAGTACTTACAGAGCAGACTGCATGAGCAAGCAAAGGCAATAAAAAAATAGCTGATACAGGGTCGGTTCAGCTTTGTGTTAACGGAAGTTGATGACCGGACATTTAGGCAGTGAGTGCAATTGGAACAAAATAATGTGGATATATAATCAGAATCATTAATTAAGAAGATATCAACTTCTTAATCCAACAGCCAACAAGGCAGATGCTAAAAGGTAAGGCAAAGTATCGACCGCTAAATTTACAGCAAGCACTGTGAAGTGTGAAGTGAATATTCCAGCAGATCACTTCCTCTGACTGAGCAAACTTGTGTCTGTTTGGTCATCCTGAAGCACTCCTGTTTTTCAGGGGAGGTGCAGTCAGACAGCTCTGCCTGATTTCAGCTGATGTCATTGTTTCATCCCCTAAAAATGATCATCATAATTCAACTTCATGAGGGGCGAGGCAGTGCCTATCTGTCTGTGTGACCTGTTTTTAACATCAGAGAGCAGTTTACATTTTATTCAGTCTGCGCACACACACACGGCGGCATATGCACACACAACTTTGCAAGTATACGCTGGTGTGTATGTGAGTGATAGAGAGTAAATCGTTGCGCTGAGGCGCCGATGGAATGGAGTCCTTAGCGATTTTTGTTTATCTCCATCTCCCATATGCACGCTGCAGCTCTGGCCTCCCTGAACGCACAGTGGCTCAGAGTCACGCACGCACAGACACCGCTGACACACTGCCTTCTTTTTTTGGCACCATCGATTACTGTCAGCCAATACCTGGACTTCCTTCTGTCTGCATCATCAGGTTTCAGGAAGTTATGATAAATGAAGAGCGCTATCTGCCGGGACTGCTGTGGCCGTGGATATAGGTTTCCAAAATCAAGACATTCTAAGGCTCGGGCTATTAAGGAGGGCAAGAAATGGGAAAACTTAGGGGAAATAAATATTGGATGAATGAAATTTAGCAGCCACACACGTCTGGATTTTCAGTAGTTTATGAGATGAATATGAGAAGTTAATGTCAGAAAATGAAGCTTCTGCCTACAGTTGCTCGTATCATCACATATTCACAGAAACAACAATGCGATGCTTCAGTTTGAAATATACCAAAATATCTACTGTGACTAACACATTTAGTTGGATATCTAATTATACATTACCTCTCTGAAGCCAAGAACATATTTTTACACAATCCAAATTACACTGTGCCCATAGCAGACCATATTGTGTGTTATGTATGAAAACTTGCATTTGAACGGTGAAGAACTGTTTTAAAAAGGCATATTTTCACCCTTAAGCTTTATATAGTTTAGTGAGAAGCCGGCGCTGTGTTTAAATTCCTGTGTCGGACTGGCTGGCACTTTACTATGGTCTGAACGCCGCTGAGCCTCAACCCTTGTACATTTACAAACATTTTAACAATTTACTCTTAATGAAATTCTTAAGGTCTACCCTAACAGCCAAGGTCAAATGAGTCTTTCCATAACGAAACACTATTTATGCAAGGAGGAAACAATATGAGAAAGAAACAGTGTTGCCCGTCCATCAAACAGATTTTCTTCCTCGCATGGAAGGTAGAGAAATATGGTGGATGTCTGTGTGTGTCTGCACCAATAGATATATTCAGAAGTAAGTGAGCTGGGACTGACATAATAAAGGTAAGGAGTAAGGATTGTGGAGCTGAGAGGAACACATTGAGCCCTGCGGTGATTTTTTATATTTCTTGCTGGGATACACACACACAGACACACACACACACACACACACACACACACACACACACAGTCTACAGTACATGTCAATGGGCATGTGCGTACACAAGTGCTCACAGTGAAACTCAAAGCAAGCACAAACAATTCAATCCTTTCCTTTCTGTCTGTCTGTCTCTATTTCTTTCCTGTTCTCCAAGATACCCACCCACACATGCACACACACACACACATTTAACACACACAAACTGCCCTGTGGCAGACAAACCTGATTTAGACAGGTGAATGGGGGGAAAAGAGAGGGAGAAAAATGAAACATCAGCAAGATGATATTGTGTTGTAAAAAAATCTGACGAGGGATGGGGGGAGGAAAGGAGCAGTGAGAATCCTGAGAGGCCTGCCTCCAGGAAGGGGCGGTGCAAGTTTATCAGCAGGTTTTAAAAAGACAAAACCACTTTATAAGATCCTTTATATGCTAAAATTAAATCGAAGACAGATTGATCAAATTGTGCCAATTCTGCCACAGCGTGTCAAACCTCTGAACAAAACCTTTTTACACAGCTGAGAACCTCACGTGAGGAGCTGCAGCTTTTTCATACCCTTATAAAAGGAAGATGGTCGGTCATGGTGCCTTACCTGTCGTTGGCAGTCGCAGACACAGGAGGAGACGTAGTTCCAGCTCCCTTTGGTTTGTTGACCTTGGCGTACAACCTATCAATGTGGTCATCGTCAGGAATGGCTCCGGGGTCATTCCCATGATTTCCATGCCCTGGAAAGGCAGAGGGGCTTTGAGGGGAAGGGGTGCGGGCGTGGCCGTGTTGAAATGTACTGTAGGGGGGCGCCTGAGACAGTGGCTGCGGCGCCGAACCGACATCTCGGTCCCTGAAGGATTGTATTCGGGCATAGTTGGGGTCCGCGTCATCATCCTCAACATCTGGATACGCCGACCCGCCACCGCCACCTTGCTGGTCTCTGGGCCGATGGTCTCGCAGCTCAGGGTGCGCTGCCTCGATTCTGAGCAGCAAATAAGGAGCCAGTTAAGACGCGACAATGACTGCTTGTATTTTGAAGTGGAAGACCAAGTCGCAACAAGGGCTACCACAAAGAAACATCTTTAAACAAACCACACTGAAGCACACCATTAGTACGGAGCTCAGGAATGACATGCACGGCATGAAGAGGGTTAGACAGAACGGAAAGAATGAAAAGCAATAAAGAAAGGAATGGCAGGGATGTTAATTAAGTGGTTTCAATACGCTCCATGGCAATAAATAATCATCTGCAATCGAGAAGAAAAACAAAACATTGTTGAAGAGTTTTACCAGTGAGAAAAGACTAAAAAACTCACCAACAACACAATTTAAAGAAAAAAAAATCATCATCATCATCTCATCTCGACAGAGCGCCCCACCTTTCCCTCTCATCTTTCATCCTCTCGAGCTCGTGATCACTCAGAATGTCGGACTTCTGTCTCTGCAGAGCTGCTTTTGCCTCCTTCTTCTCCTCCTTTTTCTTCCCGAATCTGACAGACAGAAAGAAGAAGCAGCGGAACAGTCACAATATTAAAGAGAGAGAGAGAGAGATGGGCTTCAGAAACAATGAGAAAGACAGAAAAGTAGCAAAAAACATGATAATATAATCACTCTGTGTGAGGATATTGGCAACCCTTCAATAGGAAGCAGATGAGGAACAAATGCCACATTAGCTCAGTAGCCAGTGTTGGAGTGAGGTCACATTTGTGCTGAAATACTCCCAAAGTTTCTAGATTTTTGTCTTGCCTGTTTTATATTATCACTCTTTCCTCTTTGAGATCAAGAATTTTCATGATACCCATCATTTAAACTCTATAAACAGAACTATAACATACAAATACTACAGGCATAAAGGCATATCCATAAGGTAAATATGTTTTAATAATCAGTAAATGGGTCTCTATGTATAAATTTGTGTTAAAGAGACCGCAACAAAATAAAAAGCGTGTGAGCAGTTTGGTAAATGAGACAGAGGGAGGCTTGATGTAAAGCTATTGCTTAACACCGTAAGTATACACTCTATACAGTAATCTAAATTAAAAGATGGCAGACACACAATAGACTTAGAGGCCCGTTTTAAGTGGCCACATATCAATACTCAAACCACAGCAGTCAATACAGCTTGTGCGGTCAGCATCGACGGCACACTCAGCACTACTGGACACTGCAAGTCATTACGCGGAGAAGACGGCGAATCACGCACACACACAAAAAACGCACATCCGACTAAACTATCGCTACATGTGAATGAGGCCTGAAGTTGTATTGTTCGGTACAGTTTGCTCTTCTTAATCCACAAACAACAATTTAAGTCAGCTTTTACACTGACAAAGATCTGATCGTTACTGAGTCATCAAGAGTCATTCAGAGGCAAAAGATGTTGTCACTTATAACCTGCTCAAACGCTGATTCAAAAAAGGAAAAACACTACTCATGGTAGGTCATTAAACTTTACACCCCGCCAGCTACGCAGAGTAGAATATGGTTAATTGAGCCAGTCAAACCTTCTAAATAGTTAATATCTTCAACATGCAAAGCGTGACCTTATAACACGCCTCATGTTTTATTTATTGAGTGAATTTATTGATGAATTATTCTTCTGTCTTCTTTCTTCCGCTTCCCACCATTGCTGATGTTTTTGAAATATCACTATAACTCCTTGTGCATTATTTAAAACAACATTTGTGGTCATTTGAGAGTCTGTGATGGTGTGTGTGTGTGTGTGTGTGTATTGTAGTTTACTCTGTGCATGTCTGTGCTTTGCTGTAGCTAAACAAATAAAAATATTTTTCTTTTTAAAATGGCACTATGAGAAAAAAAAAGGTTTCTTTGAAATGCTTAATGTGGACTAAAGAAGCCTATTCACCACTCATGGTGGTGTAGAGGGGGGAGGGGCTCAATGGGCAATGAAGGGCTATAAGCGTGTGTGTGCATTAACAGTGTGAGTGTGTGTTTGCCTCACAGGGGACAAGCCTCGCACTAATTACTGCTACCTACAGAGTTAGAGGCTTACCCTTTCCTTCAACTCTCTCTCTTCCTCTCACTTACCCCTCTTTCACCTCTCCTTTTTTTTTACCTTTTCCTTTTTTTTTTTTTTTACCTCTGCACTCTCCTCCTCTTCTCTCATTACCCTGATTTCTGTCTTTTTCTATCCACAGCTTACCTCGCCTTCACCCCTTCATCTCGCTGTCTCGCTTGGCGTGTCGCCCCCTTCGTATCAAACACCTCTCTCACAGCGCTTAACCTCTCCCATCCCCTCCTCTCCTCTCTTCTGTGCTGTCATCCCTGTTTCCTCTCTTGCCTCAGCTTTTAAGCAGAAAATGGAAATATGAAAAAGAAATTGGGGATAAGGCTGGATTTCGTATAATTTGTATTACTTGCACAAGATACAGAGTGAGCCGGAGAGAAAATCTGATTTCCAGTGCTTTTTTAATGAAACGTCTGACAGAGAAGGAAGCAAAGGTAACGAACAACGCCTTAAAACCTAAACTTACCACACTCATCACTGTCAAGTCAAAAAGCTTACAGAGACGAGGCCATAAAAACCCCTACATTGAAAAAAGAGAGCACATGGATGGAGATAAGACAAAACTACGTGAATGATCAAATGACAAATTCAGGGCTTCTATTGGACAATACTGAAACCGGATGCCTATTTCATATCTTCTCTGAAACATGTTCCAGCAAAATAAGATATCAAACACATCACCATGAATATAATGGCGAGCAGCAATCAGCTGTTTTCATCTCACTTGTAAATAATAACATTAATCAATTTTGAATTCTCTTTTCTGACTAGAGAGACACACTCTGCTCTATTATCAATACTGAAGATGTTAAATATTGGATAAATAGAGTGCACAAAAACCTACAGTATATTTCAAATCCAGACCTCTCACAGTTTATCCTCAATTTCATCTCCATTTTGCCAATTTATGGACACAATTAATTAAAAAAATGACAGAAATATGGTGTGAAATGAATGAACATTGTAGCTCCTGCTTTTAACCTTTCAAAATCTGGTAGAAGGCATCAGCTGCCAAGTGAAATGATCTAATTTTTGAGAGCAAAAATGGTGTTTTGAAAAATATGGTAAATACTGGTCATCATTTTACGCCATCTACACAGTATGTATTATATACCCTGTGCTCATATCATACTTCTCTACTTTGCTGTTTTCTAGTCATCATTCTCCTTCCTTCTCTTGCTCCCTTCAGTATATCCTTGTGTTCATCCGTGAGGGCGTTTTCTCCGTGCTGATGAACAACACTGATTAAAATAAACAAGCAACCATCTGTAACTATGTTTGACTTGCTAACATTTTGCAGCAAATGGAAGGTCAAAGACCAGTGAGGGAGATACAGAGGGAAGAGAAAGATGCACAAAGATAATGGACACCCACAGCTTCATTAGGCCTCATCTCTCTCCCCACTCCCTCTTGATAGTGTTATTACTGAGCTATCCTGGGAGGCACGCACAAAAACACACACACACACACAAAAGACACAAAGAGCACAGACATACAGCCATTGAATAAGAAGGTGTGTGTGTTTTGCGTGTGCATGTGGCCTTTTGCAAGCGAGGGAGGAACAGGCTTCACACTTGAGATGCCACCGCACAGCAGGGAAAAGAAAGAATCCAATAGAGACAAAAAGAGACAAGTCTTTCCCCTGCCGCTGCCTTCAGGCTGAGCACAGAGGGTGTCTGGGCATATACTCCGCGGAGTGTGTGTGTGTCTTTGTACGTGCATGAATAAGTAAAGCGAACACGGAAAACTAAGCAAATAGGAAGTAAACTGGCTCATCTCATGATGTCGTACCATCACCTCTGTCCTTTTCGTTTTTGTTAAAATGTCTTCTGTCCAATAGGAGTGAACAGTTAAACCACCAGCCATTAGCCAAGAGTCACGGCAGAACACATTTAAAGAAATGAGAGCTTATGTTTTGTTTTGTTTTTTTCTATGACCTCCTAAAATCCTGAAAATCTAAAGGTTCATGTGATGAATTAAATTAGCACATCATACACAGAACATGTTTTAAAAAAGTTAAAAAATTATCGCATGAGCATAACTTGACAAAGAACATCAAGGTAAAAACAGCTGATTATCAACCGGTTAAGAATAAATTACCTCTTACTCCGTCATCAGAGGGAACAGAATGATGACTTGTGAATATTCATGACCTAACACCACAATCTCTATGGAAAGTGTATGTCTACTCATTTGCATGCGAGAAAGACTTAATTAGGAATATATATACAGGTTTCGTAAAGCTTCCATCTGTGTAAGAAAGGGTAGGATGAAGGACTAAAAAACATCCATTTGTTGTGCTGCCAAACAGTTGTAAGCAAACAATATGGTACCGCTGCAAAATCTGTTGTAAATACTATACCTACATTCTTTCTTGCTGATGAAAACACATAAAAAATTTACATAAGAGGATGATTACTCTTTTCTCACTTTTCTCCCCGTCAGTATCCTTTAATAGATTTTTTTTATCATTTAACGGAGCAAACAGCAGCAGGTACGGTGTAACACATCAGTGCGTGAACACCATCTTTCTAAATATTTCAGCAACTTCTCTGCATACGTCATCACTGCAGATGGCCAGAAAGACAGCATGAGAATGACTGCTGTGTCATTTTGCGTTTGCCAAAGACCTGTGCAGGTTATCATAATTTAACTTGCTTGTTTATGTTGAGCCCATTTCTTTCTTCTTCACTTTCTTCACTTTGAAATTTCTGAAAATGGCGGCTGTTTCATTTCTGCTGATTCATTTCCCCATGAGGAAAGATTAGATAGTCCCTGGTTATATGCACATATTTGCTGATAGCAGCTTGTGGAGGGAAGCAGGAGAGATGAAAACTGCAAAAGGGGAATCCTAGTTGCTAAAAGAGGTTTCGTTTTCTCTCCACACTGGACATGACCTTGAGCCCATGGTCCATTCACACCATGCTTTTTCACACCAAGCACTTTTGAGGACTGACCAGCATGGCAGTGTATGTTAAAACATCAGCAATAAAGTAAAAAAAAGGATCTAACCATAAACACTACGACCCACACACACATTTACATCCAGACATGCTACTTGGTGTGGTTAACAAGTGAGTGGTCAGAGGGCTGTTCCACACTTGTGCCTCTGAATAGTCCATGAGGAGGAACCCCGCTGACAAACGAGCAGAAAACGAGTGCAAACATCTGTGACTCTCACTTTGCCTATTCTCTCTATTCTTCCGCTCTTCTCTCGCTCTCTCCCTCTGCCGCTCCACAGACACGCCTCCCTTTGCTATCATTGGCAAATGGATCCCTGAGGGAGGCGATGATTGACGAGTGTGCTGCGATAACAAGGACGCGCACATGTGCACACACATTCACCGGCAAACATACAAAGCAGATAGACAATGTGAAAAAAGACACACACACACACACACCGGATGATTGGCAGGCATGACACCAGTTCGTGACACTCCAATGACTTCCTGTCATGTAGCGTGATTGGCAGCTGTCCTTCCCCCCCTTTCAAGCATGTGCTCTCTAATTATGAAACAATAACAGGCCATGTCTGGTAAAAAAACAGGGTTTGCCCTGCATAAAGAACTCAAAACTGCCTCCCTACGTACACTTTCACAATGCGTTTACCCAAACCTGATGATTTTAATTGTCCACTGCATGGCTGCAAAGATGACATGACAGACCGAAATGCCAGCTAGACAAAACCTTTTTGAACTTTGCGACATCTTTCGATTTTCAGGAACTTATTAAAAGCATCTACCTATTTCGATTTATTCTTATTGTTGAACTGTAGTTTTCTACACAGTGGCGCCGTTAAATACAATTAAATGCATTTTTTCATGAAAGAAAAGTCAAATAAAAGTATCTCCAAGCAAAGAAGGTAAAAGCACCCCCACCATCAAGACGGGTTAACAGTCCCAATGATGGAGCACTGTAAGACTAAGAGTTGCTGTATTATGACCAGCTGGAGAGAGCGAGAGGAAAACGGGGAATAAAAGTGGGGGAAATATGGGAAAGACTGTAATTATAGACACCTGTGAGAGGTAGAGAGAGAGAAGGAACATAATGCTCAAATAGAAGGATGATCTTCTAATTGTAACTTCAAGTTTTTGTTCTTTTTTGTCTTATTTATATGGACTAAAAAAAAAAAACACTAAAGAAAACACTTTCTTATCGAAGTACATGACTCAGGCAACAATCAGTAGACCTTTATGCGGATGGATGCGTGCGCAAAATCACAGACATATCACACGCACGCGCAAAACAGAGCACCGGAGTCTAGATGGAGGTGAGTACATAAGCGAATGATTACAACCAAGCAGGCAGCCATGCATTTATTACCATAGAGTCTCATAAATTCGCACCGTTTTAAATCTGAAAAGAAAAAATGAACAGCATGCACACATACTTTACAACACACATCAACAGTCACATAAACATGATGCACTGGCAACAGCAGCACGCAGTCCCTTTTGGCTCTGGAAGACCATGTACATTCCCAGTCTCACCTAATAGATTACCATATTTTCATTTGTTCAGACTGTCACCACCAGCCCCCCCACCCACACACACACATGCACGCACACACACACAGACACACACACACACACAGACGACAGAACAGCTCGGAGAACCATACTCTCAACCCATGTTAATTATGTTTGCAGAGTGTTAAGTTATGGTTGTAGGTACATACTGTGTGTGTGTGTGTGTGTGTGTGTGTGTGTGTGTGTGTGTGTGTGTGTGTGTTTGTGTGTGTGTGTGTAATGTTAGTGTTCAGAGAGTTGCCAGATTTGTTTGAATATTAACTGGGCAGGACAGGGAAAAGATGCACAGATCAGGGAGGAACAAAGGGTCACACAACTACACATAATTTGGATATGACACACACACACACACACACACACACACACACACACACACACAGAATCACAGCAACCACGTGCCAACTATATGCCAACCATCTGACTGTGTGACCAATCATGGTTTATCACCACATGAATATTCATGATGGTAGGATGGTTACCAACTTGCGCTCACACACACACACACACACACACACACACACACACACACACACACACACACACACACACACACACACACACAAACAC
>JBAJHX010000043.1:18320480-18339205 GCA_037176925.1 Amniataba percoides | reverse complement strand
CACACACACACACACACACACACACACACAATATCTCTTGTCATCTTCAGGTTTGCCCTGATTGAGCCTCAATTTGGAGGACACACACTTGAACAAACTGTGGTTGTGAGCAGGTGTACAATCTTACTTTCAATCTCTTAGTTACCTCTTCTTGTGACCATTTTTTTTTATTCTGCCTAACTTTTTTTGGGCCTGGTACTTTGCTCTTTCTCATCATTTACTGTTTCTTTGGACAAAAGAAGGTTAGAAACTTTGTGGCCTGTTTCTTTTTTTGAGGTTCAGGTAACGATTTGTAAAAATGTATGTTTAAGTGTCTTTCTATGTCGACGATCACGTGAGGGTGATGTTTTCTGTATTAGGCTCACCTGCAGTGTTTACCAGGGATCCCACGTTGCCCTCATCGGCCACTGAAACAAAAGGAACACATGTTAATAGAAATACAGACACTCACACCCTTTCATTGCTGCATAGATCACTCCCTTCCTTTGACCGTGTCAGCAAAGATCAGACTGCTATCCTCAAACCTGTCTCAATCCTACTGCACTTCACCCTCCCCGCCCTCCTCTCAGCGCCTGTCTCCTTCCTCTTCTCTCTATTATCCTTCAGTCATGTTTTACAAGATGGTGGAGTAGCTGCTCTTCTTTCCTGTGATGTTCAATCAGCATCACTGCTACTGAAGTCATTTGCCTGCCTCCCTTCTCTCTCACTTCATTTGTCATTCAGACTCCTTCTCTCAATCAGTCTTTTACCCTGTCTCCTCTCCCTTTTTGCCCCTACTCCTCAATCTAACCCTCTCACCCCCTGCCCTTTACCCTCACTTCTCCTCCCAGTGTTTTCATTTGATCTTCATTTTCTCCATCATTGTTCTTTGTTAATCCCCCTTTCACTTTCTAGCTCTCACCCAGTCCTGCTTCCCCCCTCTTCTTAAAGCCACAAAGCAGGCCAATGACAACAAGCAGCACATTGACTGGTAGCAATCAAATACACGAGCACACACACAGACCACAAAAACCGACCAGTAACATGGTTTCTCCCAGCAAATACTTTTCTAATGAAAACCAAGCCTAAAGGGTAATTCTAGCTGTGTGTGTGTCTGACGGCATCTGTCTGCGGTGAATCAATATGACTGCTTCAGCAGCCCAGTAGTTTGTGGATCACTTTGTGTGTGTGTGTGTGCCTACTTCAGCAGATCTGTAGATGCCACGTGTGTGACGCACACAGTAGCGTCTCATTAGGGAAGGAGGCTCAGTAGGATTCAAATATGTGGACGCACATATACACACACTCGCTGCCGAGACTCTAGTTTGAACTAAATTACCAACATGTACTTCACTCTGATGAGCTCAGACGCAACCTATGTAGCCTGATCCTAAACTCAGTCAGAGAATTGTTGTGTGTCGATTTGTCAAAGAACCTGAATTTAAACCGGAAAACAAAACCTAAAGGCAAAGAGAGGGACAAACGCTGAAAGAGACACACAGGGAGAGAAAAAGAGATGAAGATGGAGAGAGTCAGAAGAACAGAAGTGAGAACTGGGGAGGGAGTTCATAATTTGGAACCAATCTTAAACTATTCTTAAATTTTTAATTGGGCTGGGCTTGAGAATGAAATCAGGACAAATTAAATAAAAATGAAATTATGTAACTGACCCACGGATGAAATGCTGAGAATGCTTTCTGTCTCTTTCCCTTTTATTCCCCTTACACAAACACAGATATACACACACTTACACATACAGCAGTGTGTGCTGATTATTATATTTTGTTAAGATGTAACAATGCCTTTCTGACATTGGTTTAAATGACATGCAGTGATTATGCACTCTGAACAGTAGCATGTATATTAGGTTAGAAAGATAAGGTTAGAAAGATTCAACAAAGAGGTTTCCTGTTTCTTGTGTCTCTAATTTAACATGCATAACACTATCACTCCACATGAAATGTCTGATTCAGAGGATATTATACCATTACAATGGTATCTGTGTGGGTGTGTACAAAATAATAATAACTCTGTTAGTGAAAAACTGCAGATGACAGAAACTTCATGTTTACCACATGCACCCGTACAGAGCTGATATGATTTGAAAAGACTCACTGCCAACATTTACATACAGTACTAATGAGCAAAACCTGATTTCCATATGGTTGCACAAAGGAAAGTATGCTGACAAAGAAAGATTTGCTAATTGATGCTCGAGTTAGCTGCCTTTATTACCTCATTATCAACCTGGTTATGGCTCAGACCTTAAGAGAAGCTGGCAGGATTTTATTCATTTTTCATGACAGAAATAAAAACTAAGTTAGCTTTGTGGACGCCCTCTGAGCTGCAGCATTCTTGTCTTCTTAGAGAGAAAGCTGTTCCTCTGAACTTTACGCAGACAAAGGGCATGATGAGAATAAGAAAAAAAAATGAGGAGGATATAGCAGGATTTCAGACTCATCTATGAAACATAACATTTAGGTCCTTGCCTTTCCACTTTTCTAGATATAAAACAACATAAATCCTGTCCCTCTGTGGTTCGTAAAAAAAGGATTTGTTAATAAGTTGTTTTTACTGCTGCTTGATTGTTTGGCAAAGAAAAATACTCAAGCAACGATGAGATGAGATCAAACATTCAGTGAAGATCAAATGTGTAAGAACATAAATGAGGTAATCCACAGACATACAGTACAGGATAGACCATCAGTCTATGTTAGTTATCCACGTGGAAATGGATGTCTGTGCTATTCAAATACTCTCCTACTCTTTTGTCGCGTTCTTTTTCTCAAACACACACTCACACAAACACACACGGACACATGGACTTACACACACGCGCGCCCATGTACGCACACAGACACACGCATGCACACACACACACACATACTGCAGACAGTGGAGCTTAAGGAGGAGGACTGAGGGAAGTGACATTTGAAACAATAAGCTTTTGTTGTGCTGCACCATCCACTGTTGTATTACACAGATGTATGCATAAGCACAGACAGAACTACACACACACACATTTCTAAAGTTGACTTTTTAACAAACACTGAAATGTCACTGAACCCTCGAATCAGAATCTCAGCAATCAGAGAGCAACAGGTGATGAGGGCAATGCGGAGAAGCGATCTCACTGCAGCCACAAATGTAGGCTGTTTTTTCTTTCTTTTTTTGCACAGATAACAGACCACAATGAGGCTGAATTAAAACCCTGCGACACAAATTGTGACCCATTTTCATTTTCGTTTGAAAAACAAGTCAGAGTTGAGAGAGAATGAAAGGGGGGCGACTGTGAATTTATACATGAAAAACTGTTACAGCTCGTCATTCCTACAGTAAGAGTAATCGGAGTGTTCTCTCGCCACTGGAGCTGTGGAGAAAATCACTGCAAGGTAAAGAGACAATCAAGCCTCTCTCCATTTTCTCCCACTGCCTAAATCCCTCTGCATTAACTTATATTTCCTCTGTGTCACTCGTCGCCTAGACTCTTCTTATTCTGTGATACAAGCTGACTTACAGTTTAAATTGTGCTTTCATGCAGCCCATCATGCATGCAATCACAGAATCATGCACATCACTGTGATTATAACACCAGATAAACACACCAAACCGCATCTAGCTGACCAATCAAGTGACACATTTTGCATCCCAGCAAGCACATCACAACGATGCAAAAAAATAAACAGACACACACAAACAGACAAAAATGAGTTTGAAATTGCTTTTGCAATCTTAGAAATCATGCAACAGGCTTACATGGTTCCTGACCTGCACCTGCAGCTGTGAGTGTGTGTGTGTGTGGTTGTACAGTGTGCAGTGCATGTGCTCAGTGTGTGCGTGTGTCTTTCAGGAGCATGCTGTCTGTGCAGCAGCCATGCATCAGCAGGAATATTTGCATTTCCGTGAAGAAAAGATGCATGCAGCCACCATGCGGAGAAGACAAAGAGAAAAATCTTCCCACCAGTGTGCTGCTGGTTCTGAGTCGTACCCAGGTCCATGCTTTTGGAGGCTTTGACGTGCTGGAACTGACGCTGGTTTTGGCTCTGGGAAGGAGACTGGGGCTGTGCCGGGGTAGAGGTGTGAGAGCTTTCCCTGGAACAAATTGATTCAGTCATTAAATACGATGCTGCTGATAGAGCCTTGACGAGTAGAGCACACGTTAAAGCTATAATGCAACATTTAAAATAATAACTGACAAAATATTCAGCAACAAAAGCTGTGATGATAAAGAAACTTTGAACACATTTTCTGAAAGTAAATACTAAACTAGACAAAGAATGAACTACTTACTAATTGTTAGTGTTTCTATAATCTATATCTGTATATTATTCAAATATAAAGCACTACACTACCCACCTTTCCTGCAGATAAGAGTGCTGGGTAGAGCTGCTGAACTCAGTTTCGTGTCCGTACAGCTCCCCTTCCTCTTCTTCATCCATGTGAGAATAACTTCCATTGGTCACTGAAAACCAAAGAAAGCATGTCAGCATTGAGGATGTGAGAAATGCACAGAAATGTCAAAAGTAGGCACTGTCTTGCTCATAGTGGAAGAACATTAATTCACTTTCATTTTAACTTTAATTCAGATGGATAAATTTCACGAGGGTGTTCAACGTGGTAGACAATGAATGAGTTAGGATAGAGCCATTCTTTCGATCCAGAAACAGGACCAGCACCCTGAAACACAAGTGTCTGGTCGCAGGCTTCACAGGAGCATACGTGGAGAGCTGCCATGGTTCGTGAAGCCAACTCTGAGGCCCACAGGAGATTATTTGATACTTAAAAAATGGGTGGAGGAACACTTTAACCAAACAAAAACTCTTTTGAATGGCTATTCTAAAAGTCCCCCTACCATATTAAAAAAGGTTAAACCTAAACTCTTTTGAGAGCTATGATGACAAAAAGTCTTGAGAATAAAAGTAGATTGGGTGAAAGCCAGGAGAAAGACAGAGTGAAACAGAGAAAGATAAGAAGTTGGATGAGGAACGATATAAAGGGAAACTAAAAGAGGATGAAAAGCACAGAGCACTTGCAGCCGCTCTACGTCTGCAGAAGTTGCTGCAGATGTAGCTCGGTGATATGGCCGTGTCTGCTTGATAAACGACTTCATGACAACCTGATACACAGACGCACAACTACAATTTACATACAGTCATCGCTTCTCGAAGCTGCCACACGACACACGCCGGGACTGTTGCACGATCTCCGCCGCGTGCGCTTCGTGTGCTTGCATCCGCACATGCGACTGCGAGCAGAGACAGCGGAGCCGCAGAAGAAAACAGCAGCGTCTGAACATATCACATCCTCTCATCTCTATCCCTCTCTCTTCACTAATCACCTGCTTTATTTTTCTCCTGGTCCCATTCTTGCAATCTGATATTTTGGCTGTCATTTATCTCTCCTTTCAGATCTCCCATAAATCATTTTATCTCCCACTCAGTTTTCAGCCTTTTTTTTCCCCCCCTAAACTTCCTCCCCTCCTCCTCACTGGCAGCACCTTAATCAGCTGAACTGTCAAAAACCCATTCTTCTTTCACCTCACACACACACAGGCACACACACAGAAATCTGTTCTCACTGACTCCCACTCTTTGAAGTGAAAAAGGCATTTGCCGTGTGGATGATGGATCAATAGCAGTTTGCTCCGATATCAGATACAGTATGT
The DNA here is from genome assembly GCA_037176925.1 of Amniataba percoides. Lineage (NCBI taxonomy): Eukaryota > Metazoa > Chordata > Actinopteri > Centrarchiformes > Terapontidae > Amniataba > Amniataba percoides. Next base: position 18,333,561 of record JBAJHX010000043.1, on the reverse strand, counting down.
GAAACCTCTCCTTTCGCACTCAACTTTGTCTTCCTTCCCTCTTTATTTGTCTGCAAAGTGACTGTGTAATCATCTCTCTTTCTCTCTCTCGCTCTCTATCGCCCTCCATTCCCTCCCCACCCTTTCTCAGGAGGAACCAGTGTATCAACAATCAACAATTTTACACATGAATCCTTTAGCTTATCTTATCAAATCTTTAAAAAAAAAAAAAAAAGCAATAACGTTCATCTTACATCAGCAGATGGACTGTGACTTTTAATCAATAGAGGTTCCAAAGACACTGCACTTCCTTCTACACTGAAACCAATGTTGATTTCTGAGATTGATTTTATTCAGCCATATGCACTGAGAATATAAACAAGTTACAATAGTGTAATGAGTAGTGTAATGATCTTTCATGTAAACATCTAATTGCATTTTGGTTTTAAAGAGGAATTCCAACAAAGTGATACTGAACTTCCATGAAGTTAGACTATTTGAAACAAGTATTTTTTGGCAACATAAAAAAAAGCTGTACTGTATGATACCAGTGAATAGTCTGCTATGTTGTTTTCACAAGGCGTACACAAGACTGATACAGAGCTTTGTCGCATAGTGACAACAATCACCTGAAGCTCGATATCAGAAAACGAGCAGGCTTGTGGTGGACTATGAGAGGAACAGCAGGACCCCGGTTCTTGCTGTCATCCAGAAAGGGGTAGGGTGGACTCATGACTCTAAGAATTCTTGGATTAAGGTCATAAATGTGATCTGTGAGGTCACAGTGACCTTGAACTTTGATATTCATCCTTATGAAATTCCCTAAAGGTGTTGTGTACTTGTGATATTGCGATCGCATCAATGGGAAGGATGGATGAATGGATGGATGCACAGATAGATGTGCAGATAGACTTACAGGTAGATAACCCAAAAGCATAAAGCCTAAGGTCACAGCTATCACCGATGCAGAGGTGTACAAAGATATAACTGAGAGAGTGATCCGAAATATTAGTCCCTAGATAATGTCAAGCTGGAAAAACACAGGATCCTACATTACCCATAATGACTTGACATTACCTGTAGTTCACACTACTTGCCTGGTAGATGACCGTGTCTTTCAAACTCGACATTTCAAGCATTGCCATTTCCCTGATGACATCATCATATGACATCAACTGATATTCATATTTCCATCACAAAATTAATCTAAATGTACTTTGATGACAAAAATCTAGAAATAGTACATAATATTTGAAGCTACACTGAAACTGTTTTATTGTAGCTCATCCCATCCGGCAGATTAACTATCCCCGGGGAGAAAAGCAGGAAAACAAAGAGACAGAGTGCATAGAAAAGGAAAAAGTGAGTGAGAGAAAGAATCATGCTAGAAGACCGAATGAGATAAAGAGAACGATCTATAAATGCAAAAATAACACATCTGCATAAATACATATGTAGAGAATCATTAAACTCAATTTATTCTTCCTCAAAAGCACACATCGGTGCAAGAAGAAAAAAAAATGTCTTCACTTTCATTTGGACGTCAACGGCAAATAAAATGGATTCAATATGTGAAATAGTTCATTAGTGAGTGAAATACTGGCAAGCACACACACACTGATAACATCAGCACACCCAACAACTCACAGAGCCTGAAAAATGTGCTTACTGTATACAGACACACACATGCACACACACTAATGTGTGTATGTAAATGACACCATAGCTGAGGTGAATTTGAACAGCAAAGTGTACTCAAGGTCAGACCTGTTTACCAGATTCAGTGTAAACACACAGAAACAACACTGTTCGATACTGGTCAAAAATCCCTGAACACACACACACGCACACACCTAGACACACATAAGCACGCACACAGCCATTAACGCATTTATAAACGGACACAGATATCGTTCAGGAAACAAACATACACAAACAAACCCACTTTTTTTTTTAACAAACAGCCTCACATTCAGGCAGATACCAGCACTGAGGACAACACAAGCACGATAAGGCTACTTGTTAACACACACGAGCACATACAGATAATATAGGAATGGGGGCGGATAGAGTTGGGAAAGAGCGATATGAAGCATGAAGAACTAAATTTACTCTTTATAACAGGCCACAGCAATAACAAACAAACAGAACAACCTTGAGAAACATGAGAGAGATATAAAGCAGGGAGGGAGAGCCAGGGAGAGGAATGAAAGGAAAAACCGGGGCAGAATAGTCTCTAATTAAGGCTGCAGTGTAAATGGTAAAGTCTGTTTTGTTTGTGTTTGTTTTTGTTTTGTTTTATCTTCGAGACATTGTTTATTTTTCGTGATTATTAAATCTATTCGATGCCTTGCTGAACTTAAAGCAAATGATATGACCACCTTTGATGCTGCTTCGTTGGCAAAAAAAATAAACAGAAAAACAAAGCGATAGAAAAGTGAATCGAGTTCAGCAAAAATCAGGAACAGGGTCAGAATGAACTGGAACGTCGTTTCAGGAGAAGAAGTCGGGGCAGGACAGTGTTCAGGCTGAGTTTTTTTTTTTTGTTTTTGTAGATGAAAATGTGCCTGTGTATCTATTTTACACTATAAAGTGTGTGTACCTGTGTGTGTTTAGAGTGGAAATGTATCAGAAACAAGCAATTTGTGGTGAGTGATTCCATAAAAGCATGCGCGGTCTCCCCAGTAAATTCGAGTTATCTCTACCACGGCCTGGAATGAAAACAGCCCTGACAGTAGAGGTAAAAGCATCTGGGGATACAACTTAGTTAAGTGCAAACAGTCTAATGGTCTAATTAGCATTTGGATATATGGCAGTAATTCTCCAAAAGCCAGTAATCATTGCTCAAACTAATGCTCATAAACTGGTCATTTTCTTCAGCATGAGAAAATAATGCTCAGTGTAGATTACCACAGTTATATCATGGCCCTGTGGGTTTTTAATCATTTTCATAATAACTACAAAAAGAAAAGAGTTCTAGAATTTCATGAGAAATACCAACTGCACTTTGCCAGACTACAAACATGTAGCATCGGTGAACATGAAAAGGTTGACCTCCCTGTGTTACGCTGATTTTGTTGACACAGCACTCAATACAATACCAGAGTTTGGCTAAAAGTACTCATTAGTTAAGTCTCCAGTTTGAGGAATAAAAGTGTGATTTTCTGGGGAATCCCATTTTATAATTTCTGGCAAGTCTCAGTTTATGCTGTTTCCTAATTTCCTGCTTTATATCAGGAATGTAAAGAGAAAAATGTTCACATCCTCAGAATTTGATGGAGAATTCAATGCTGTTTACAAATGGCAAAAATGAAGGTCCAGGTTCTTTTATTTTCTAAAAAAAAAATCTAGTAGTATTGATATTACATACTACATTTGAGGTGACCTGATATACACACACCGAGAGGGACAAGATACAGAGAGGAAAAATATTAATAAATAAATAAATAAATAAATCATTTTAAAAACTGTTAACACTAATGAGAACAAAATCTACTCACCATTAGATGCATATAGAGAGTTGTTCACCATGTGGGGGTGAATGGGGCCGTTAGTCTGACTGACCAATCCTGTCTGGCCGGAGGAGCTGTCAAAAGAGCGATTGGGTGACGCCCTGTGTTGATCCTAAAAAAAACACAAACACTACTAAATACATTTCACACAGACAGACAGCGGTCAAAAACATACATAAAACATGCTGGCGAAATGTTTGATGTTATTTACTTTCACTGAGCCTTTTATGTTTATTTTAATGTAAGTGCTCGGTATGTGGATCACATTTAAATGAGGTGATGACCGGAGGAGTGAGCGAGGCCTTTGTAGTGATCTATTCAAACACAATTAGATGTCAAGGAGATGGAATAAAGGGAAGAAGAGGGAGACACTCAAAAGACAGCGGAGGATCAAGGTGAAAGAGGGAACCCCGTTTCCCATGGCCTGTGGGGCTGTAACTGTCCTCGACGCTGCCTCAGGTTTCTGTGTGTGTGTGTGTGTGGGAGTGACTGTCACACTGAAGAGTGGCCCTCTTAGGAGCCTGTAATAGTCAAACAAAGCATTCATTCCAGTGTCCATGTGTGTCTTTGTGTTTATTATTTCTTTAGGAATTTAATTTGCATCCATTTGTCTACTGTGTGTCTGGGTGTGTGTAGAAAACCTTGTGTACCCGTTAACATGAATACATATGTGTGGCATTTGGCTGTGTGTATAAACTTAGCCCACTACTCAAGCAACAAAGAAGACATAAAGAGTATTGTGTGTGTCTGTGTGTGTGTAATAAATCCTTCTCGTCATCTTCCCCTCGACCCCACCAACACAGCCCCGGCTCCCGCCCCTCGCCCGGCTTCTCCTCAGCTCCAGCCCCGGACAACGTCACTCTTCAGTGTGTGTGACACAGCTCCTGTGGGCGCCCCCCCACCCCCACCCACTGCCCTCGCTCTCTGGCTCTCTCCCAAACACACATCTCATTAGCTGGTACCACAGTGCAATCAGATTACTCCAGAGAAACAAATGCTTCTTCAGACAGCAAAAAGAGGATACTGAGGTATAAAAAATGGTTTCAGATAAAGTCGTATCTGTTTGGAACATTTCTGCGTGACATTACCTTGAATCTGTTTTTCTCTGTCTCGCTGTTTTTCCCTGAACTTAAAAGTGTTACCGCAGACGGGGGCCGCAAATACGATTCAGCTGGATGAATTACACACATTACATCTGTTTCCTGTGTAACATGATTAGCCTGTATTATCTGTCCAGACAAATAAATCTAAATAACTGATACAGATAAACACCTAAATAAAGAAAGCTATAATAATAATTAATAATAAAAAGCCTATAATGTGAAATAAAAAAATCTATCTAAACAGAATAAAACAAACAGGACAAGCAGAAAATTAGGAAAAGTTTATTATGTCCGAAAGTTTAGATATCTCAGATTGTCCATGGAACCTTGGCAGGGCTTTTGCATTGTTACTGAATGAAAAGAGCAGCTGGATAAAGTGAGAGGTAAGAGATAGGAGAGATGGCTGGAGATGAATACAGTAAGAAGAAAGAAGAAGGGAGAAAGATCAGCAGATGAGAAAATAAGACGAGGGGAAAAAAGATCAGAAGGAAGGAAAAAAGAGTAGAGTGGTCCACTTCTGTAATGTTAAAAGCATCAATACTGAAGCCCAAAAAAAAGCTTTTAAGGTACAGTGCCTTATTTATCTGCCTTTATCTTCCTCTCTTTTTTATCCTTTTCTTTTCGACTCTTAAGACAAAGAGGGAGACGTGGATGCAACTCTTTGATGCTGCTAACAGCTTTCACCATCAAGCTATTGACAGGGGGGATGCCCAGAGCACACACCGCGCACACACACACACACACACACACACACACACACTCACACACACACACACACCTACACACACACACACACACACACACACACACACACACTCACTCACATACACTCAGTGTTATTAGACACACTTGCCTTAAAGCAGTTGAAAATAGCCTCATAACACATACTGACTATATATTACATACCATTACTATTACTACTGCTTTCATGAGGGTTACAATGTTTTTACAATCTAGAGACGTAGAGAGCTTTTCTTTGGTCTTTTGATACATGTGTTTTACTTGATGCTTGATTTATCTGTGTGTGTTGTTCTCGTGTGTGAGCATATCTTGCAGGGTGAATACTGTGATGCAGCTTTACTTTTTTTTCCTCCACCAGCAGGCCATGCAAAAAAGGCTATTCACACTTGATCCGAACACCCAGCTTTGTGTTTGCCAGGGTTTGTACAAACGTTCTACGGAACCGTAAAAGGCATCGGCTGAAAAATAGCCGAGCTGAAAAGCATCTTCTTCTTTTTTTTCTTTTCTTTTTTTTTTTTTTTTCTTTTTACACATAAAGAAAAAAGATACGGCAAAGTGAAGAATACACACACACGCGCAGAAGCACAAACAAGCACATAAAAATTTGAATAGCTGAAGTGGAAATGCTCTTTTTTTTTCTGCTGCTGGTGAAAACCAGGGAGACTAGTGTCAAGTATGCGAAGACTGGGTGGAAGGGCTAAAAAGTCAGTATGTGTACGAAGAGGCAGAGGTAACGGGCCGCAGAAAAAAACGGGAAAAACAAGCTTCAGTCAGTTCGACACAGAGGAGGACAGGAGATACAGAGTGAAGATAAAAGCACCGTGCGTGTTTTCTTCTTAGTCAAGTAACAGAGGGATGTGTGTGTTCCCTCCGTCACAGCAGGTGTCCTAACCTAGATTCAGGCTTTCTCTGACAGAAAAAAAGACATTTAAGTCTGTTATGAACCACACTTAATGCAGTAGGCGTTTCACCCTCATGTATCCATTAAAACTGCTCCAACCACATGTGATCTTTGCGTTCATACATCTGTTTGTGTTTCTGTTATTCTGAGCGTGTGTGTGTGTGTACCTTCGGAGCCCTCAGCACCACCAGCTGGATCGTCCCTCTTACGTTTCCCTCCTGCGACATGGAGCGGCGGAGCGTCTCCATGGCCACGTGATTGGAGCGTCCCAGCAGCGACTCTCCGTTCACCGCCACCAGCTGGTCGTTGATATGCAGACGCCCATCCTGCAAAAAAAACACACACACACACACACACACGTCTAGATTAAAACACCCTGTGCTGGACTGCTTTACAGCTCTGTGCATAAATGTCTTTGGTAAGTTGTTACACTATGTCCTTAAGTAATTGTGCTGAATGTTGTTACAGAACAAATCAAAATAAAAGTGCTTCTTTCGTGACTGACACGCACTAAATCACGAACACACACATTTTCCCAGTCAAGCACACACACATGCAAGTAGAGACGACCATCAGCTCCATCTGTCTGTCTCCAATGGTGTGTTATTTACAACGCCTCTGCGACAGACCCGTCTCCATCTATTCCTGTCTGTCTGTGCACTTATACTCGCTACAGGTGTGTGTGTGTGTGTGTGTGTTTCCGCTTGTCTGTCTCTCTGCTGTCTATGACATGTCAGGGTGTCCTGGTGAGTAAGAGGTCAAAGGTTAAACAGGGCACACGGCAGCAGAGACAGCTGACGTGGCCACAACACTCCCCACAAGTATGTCACTGCTTCACTTCTTGCTGAAAGAATATTCGAGACGAACGTTCAGGTGAGTCCAAATGAACCAATCAGTGTTTTCTATTGCTGCACGCGTGAGAATGTTACGTCACCTTGTACGCCGCTCCTCCATGTATAATGGATTTGATGAAGATTCCCAGGTCCTCGCCCGTCTCCCTGGACTTGTTTCCTTTGAGGCTGATGCCGAGCCCCGCCGAGCCGGTGTCATTAAGGGGAACCTCAAACATGAGCTGCTCCTTCCCATTTTCAGAAACAAAGGAAGCCAGTCGGGACACCTCGTCCTTCTGGGAGACAGAGAGCAGGTAATGGGAGGCAGAAGGGGAGAGGCGTCGATGAGGAAGAGAGAAGGGGGTGAGAGTGAGGACACAGAGGTCAGCTCATTGGGCTTGAATAGGCTCCAAAAGCTAAACTAAAAGCTTTTCCATTTGAGAGAAACCATCACAAGGAGCTTTTCAGCTAAATTTCTCTATGAGTGAAAAATTGCAGCCAGAGTCTATTTTCGAAGAAAGAAAGAGAGAGAAAAAGAAAAAAAAAAAGGAAAAAGAAAAAAAGCCATTTGGACTGTCTGCTTTTATATACGCATCTTTTTTTTTTTTTTTCTCTCAGCCGAGCAATATCAATAAAATGACCTGTGCATTTTCAAGAGGTAATTGGAGAATACGGCAAGCGCAGAGAGCCAGCGAGACAAAAGTAGTGAGAGCAGAAGGAATATGGGGAGGAAAGGAAGACTGTAAAACAGACAGAGGAACAAGAATGAAAGACTGACTGTATAGATAAAAATGACTATTATAAACCCAGAGGACCGGTGAAAAACACCATATTATCAACGAGGAAGTATGGCAGTAATGACTAAGTCTGAGACAGAGTTGCTGGAAAAACATAGCAGAAACACCAAAGGCAAGTGGATCCCGCTAGATGAAAGTGTGTGTTTGAAGCCTGTGATGGCTCAGTGGGAGAGGTAGCACTGTTGCAGTACATGTGGATTGAGACTTTTTTTTTTCATAAATGTAATGACAAGTAAATGGCATTTATCAAAAGAAAGAAAGAAAAAAATACTCAACACAGATACATGCTTACTTGTTAAACCTTTGATTTCAACAGGAAAATAAAAGTTCAGTCTGTATGTGAAAAATATGATTTAATCGGACTATTTAATCAAGAAAAACAAACTAAACAGTTGATCTGAAAAGAAAATAACATAAAAGAGACTTTGCATGAAAAGTTTTGTTATCCAAAAGCACCACTCTTGGATTCAATATGATTTATTTACATGATTTTCGTGCACTGCAATCACAGTGAAGTTCAGATATTAAGGTACAGCAGGGAGTGCAGTCATGATATAAAGGAAAGCACTGAATATGATATTTTGCATATTTGTCCATTCTGATCATTATTCAACTGGGCTGCATTGGATTTAGACGTTTTTCTTAATGAATATTCAATTCTGGATGACATATTCAAAGCTAAAAAGTGAGTTTAGGCTAAGAAAAGAGTATGGACACTGACTTATAGAAGCTAAAGGATGAGCTGCGGGGTTGCAGTTCGTACAAGTTTGCGAATATTAATTTGCTACGTTTCAGTTTTAATGTTAGATTTTCTTCTTTTGCAATCAAAACTCTCCCTGTGAGAATGAACATCTTCATTGACATTACTGTGTGTATGTGTGTGTATTTTGCCAGAAGTCGATGAATAACTGCACCCACTGACGGTAGAAAGTGCACATCTGAGTGCATGAGCCAAGCTTTAGTCAGCCTGTCTGTGTACATGCATGAGTTCAGTGTGTGTGAGAGAGAAAGTGTGAGTATGTGTGTGTGTTTGCGTGGGTCAGCAATGTCAGGTTTAGACAGTGTTTGTCTGCGGGGATTGTAGGTTTAACAGCGTTAAGCCGACACAAAGTCCTCTACTTTGCAGAAAACTGTTTTCCCTGCTGGAAAAATTCCCCCCATCAGACTGACTGTCCAGACCTGATAGGGAGCTCCACGACCTTGGAAAGAGCTTCAAAACACGAACACGAGAAATGTTAGCTACTTCCTGTGCATAATTACACAGAGAAGATATTAGTTTAACAGATTCAAAAACTGCAGCGATGTTCAAGATCCGCCAACCTTTTAGTTTTTTTCTGCCGCAGTTAAACTCCGTTATTTATCTGATTTAACTTCTCTGTTAATTTATTACTTCTTTTTTCTTGCACTCAGCACGGGACAGAAGCAGAATGAATTCAGAGCAGAGGACGGTTGTTGTTACGCCGCAGAAAAGTTCGAAGCAGCAGTTCTCAGCTTGGGGGTCAGGACCACCCACAGGGCTGCGAGATGTTTTATGGAATCTGACAAAAATATGCAAATGTATGTAAAGTTGTTTATCTGGGTGATGAATTCAATTTCCCGGTAAAACAATGAATAAGCACAGCCTCCAGGCCTCCTTCAATAATTTGCCAGACAAACAAACAGCCCGTGAGGAAGGAAGTTTAAAAAATAAATAAATAAAAATCATCACTTTGTGTCAAAGCTGAGTGTTTTGTGGGTTTTTACAAACAAGTGGACGGAGAGAGACAGTGCTTCTATTCAGTGGCTGAACTAAGAAAAAAAAACACAGAACTAAACAAGGCCTCTCTTTTTCATTTACTGAAATTGCTTTAAAACACACACACAGACACACACACACACACAGAGGAGTGGACAAGGTCACAAACAAATTGTAAGTGCACACTGCAATTTCACGGAGCATTTCTATTATTTCAGCCTCATCGCGATGATAGGTAGTTATATCTGTGTGCAATACTAAAACAATAAACAGCACTGTGCGCTCATGTGTGAGTTTTCTGTTTGCTGCCATAAAAAGGTTGTATCTTTGCTACATGAACTCTATCAAATCCATCCAGTTGTGGAAAAAAAAGCCGTTTGCATAGATGAACCTCCTCATGCTGGTCGTTTAACATTTAAATGGGTTGCCACAATGATGGATCAACAGGAGGACACGCTATTAAAAAGACAGCTCCGTGTCTGCCAGCGCGCGCGTGTGTGTGAATAAGTATGTGTGTTGTTTTATTAAACAGAGCCAGGGAACGTGTGTGTGTGTGTGGGAGAAAGATGGAAAGACACATTATGTTAAAATGAGCTAGAGCAGTCAACTAAAACACACAGACAGATAAAAAAAGTCCTTAACTCACCCCTAAAGGCCAGATCAACTATGAGGCAGAGAGATAAAAGATTAAAAAAAAAGATAAAAATGAGGGAGGAGACAAGAAGAATGATGATCATAATTTTACTTACCAGTTGTGTGAGTAATATTAAGGGCACACTTTAATACTACTCAGTTATGAACTTTATTGTCGCTCTATTATATGTGTATTTGCGTGTAAGGCACCTGCTTTCACCAACACAGCCTTTTAATGAGCACTGCTGGCAGATGCCCTTCTACCCAACCATGCAGAGAAACTGTGTGTGTGTGTGTGTGTGTGGAGCATAGCCCCCATGCAGTGGAAATGACTGCCCAAGGATCCATTTTACAAGGCCAAACAACAGTAGTCACTGTGCTTAAATGCGGCAGTAGGAGTGATAACACACAATCCGCAAACACACAAATGGCAGAGGTAAGTACTCCCCAGGTGAGCAAGAAAAAAAAAAAAATCCTGACATTATGGGCCGTGCTTTTGACTTATGAAAATGACTGTCCCATTACTGACCACCCTGCCGCCCAATACCCTACCCCCTCTCCTCCAACTATCCCCTACTGGTCGGTGTAAAGGCTACAGAGGGAGACCCACATGCCAAAATTACAGTGTGACCGCGGACCATTCACAACTCCACAGAGGAAGAAACAGGATGAGGAGACGCACACAAAAAGGCGGGGAGAAGATGTGCCAACACAGCGGGTGTTACAGCCAACATAAATGTCCACAGAGTAAGAGTGACCAGTGCCTGTATCTAGGGGATGGAAAGAGCTTTTTTTTTTTTTTTTTTTTTTTCAGAAAAGGAAATGGCTGACATGTTTTCTATAGACAGGACAGGAATACAGATACAGCACTGTATATCCTGACTTGTTGACGTCTACAGTCTTTTGCAGTTCAATGAGTGCAGCTCTAATGGTGTCAGTGTACAATCTCCCCTGGAGCTGCACATTGGAGGTCTACGCGTGCGGGGCGAGCCAGCGCTGCAAGTCCCGCGAAACCCACAGCAGATGTTGCCTGCGCAGGGTTCGTTTTTTCCGAGGCTACAAGTGGTCATGGGCGGTCACGTCGTAATAAGGGGTCATGGTGCGCGGTGGGCAGCCTTCTGTTCGTGTGCCCAAGATCCCCACATGAACACCAAAATTGCTTCTTGGCAACAGCTTGTAAACCATAGCTGTCGTCTTCAACGTGTTAAAATTTTTTAGGGAGTCTTTGAAAGATGTCAGCCTGATTCGTTGATGACATCTGATTGTGTAGGACGAGTGGGTGTGGTGACAATACGTTGTGGGAGAAGAGGGAAAAAAGTTCAAAAAAGAAAATTAAGCACAGAGCAAGCAGCTACAGTCTCAAAACAAGGGTGCATAAGCCTCTATTTGTAAGATGCTGTGTGACTGACATTTGATCTGTTGCGGGACTCTAATCAAAATGCCGATCTTTTCTCACACACCTATAGCCGCATAATATCCCTGAAACTGTTCTAGTCATAAATTTTGTGTGTTTGTCAACCAGTGGTGACATGGCCCTCAAGGAAAAGCCACATAGCTATTTGATTTTATACTTCAGTTTGTACAACTTAAACAAAAGACACAGAAGGTGTTGATTAATGAACGTCAAACAGTTTGTGTTCTCTTTGAACAGATCCAGGTTAGTTTCCAGTCTTTCTGCTAAACTAAGCTGATCAGCTCATGTCTATAGCTTCAGTCTCAGCACGCAGACGTGAGAATGGTAACGTATCTTCTCTCCTAACTCTCTGTAAGGAAGGAAAAAAGCGAATTTCCCACTTTAATATGAAACAGATTTCAGGAGATTTCTATTCTTGTCGTTCTTACCACAACTGTTACTCTTACTCTAAAACAAAGGTTTTGTTGGAAAGAGTAAGAGCAACATCTTGCTATGACAATACCGATGCTGATCCCCAGCGGCTTGATCCCACAGCTGACACGTATGAGTGTGTGTGACACTCATGAGCCGAGGGCTTTATGACACAGGAGTGACTTTAGATGATAGGCTGGTGAAGGAGATGATAAACCTTCAATAAACAGTGGAGAGATGTGAGATGAGACAGAGATCCAAAGAGAGAGAGAGAGAGAGAGAGAGAGAGAGAGAGAGAGAGAGAGACATGATACCCTTCTCGGCTGCTTTCCACTGGGAAGATGGCAGCTCCTGCAGAGACACCAAGCTGCCAAGGAGTGTGTGTGTGTGTGTGTCACGTTGTGTGTGTGTGTGTGTGTCACGTCGTGTGTGTGTGCGTGCGCGCGTGTGTGTGCATACACAGGTCTCTGAGGGTGTAACAGATGGGGGATCTACTGTAGTGATTCTGTGAGGTCACATTGGTGACGATATCAGTGAGATGTAACACACAGACACACACACACACACACACACACACACACACACACACACACACAAATAAGCAACAGACTGAAAAGAGGTGCGCACGCGCGCACACACACACACACACACACAGTGGCTGCAGCGGTGATGGATGAGGGATAATCAGAATGAAGAAACTGTTCAATAAAGTTGTTTTGTTTTGAATGTGTGTGTCACCAGCTGCCAACTGTTTACTGATTTAATATGTCAGTGTGTGTGTGAGGAGCATCTGGCACTAAGGAGAATGTTTCCTGTTGTGGAAAAAAGAAGAAAAAAAAAAACACAGGAAAAGGACAGACAGAAGAGTGTCTTGCAGCTCATCACACAGTGGATGCCAAAAACAGAGCTACACAAATAGCTTGATGGGATCACACTTAAACCTTTCATTCAATCCTCTGTATTAGTAGCCAGAGTGTGTTTGTGAATGGTTTATACTCATATTCCCATCTATTGTGTTAGGCTGT
>JBAJHX010000043.1:18298332-18308449 GCA_037176925.1 Amniataba percoides | reverse complement strand
TGTGTGTGTGTGTGTGTGTGTGTGTGTGTGTGTGTGTGTGTGTGTGTGTGTGTGTGTGTGTGTGTGTGTGTGTGGATACAGCACTCACAGGGATCAGTGGACTTACACTGGCCTACTTACACATCTTTCACTGGACCAAGCAACACATCTCAATACACCTGCCATGACAGAACAATACTGGCGAGAGAGAGAGCGAGAGGCGAGAGAGCGAGAGAGAGAATGAGAGAGAGAGGGACAGAGAGAGAGAGAGAGAGAGTGTGTGTGTGTGTGTGTGTGTGTCTGTGTGATCATAATCAACCTGTCAATGTGAAGAAACGGCCAGTTCATATCACATACCAGATTAAACTCTAGCTTTTTCATTCATATTAAAATGTGTCTGCATTTATCAACGTTCATACACATACATATGTTTTAAGTTGAGTGTGTACGGGGAAAGAAATGAAAAACTGTGTGTGTGTGTGTGTGTGTGTGTGTGTGTGTGTGTGTGTGTGTGTGTGTAGACTGGACTATACACCTGTTTTTGAACAATAGGTGCAAATCCCTGTGGTGATAATCCATTTACCTACAGTGCAGCATAAAATACCTCACATATAATCTTATTACCACAGTGAGCGCTGGACAAGGACTATTGTGTCGCCTGTATAGATATTGTAATGTGCTGTAATCATTATAACATCCGCATCAGTCCTTGTAATCTGTGGCAATCGTTTTTACAGGTGTGTCTTTTGTTCTTTTAATGCTCTGTAATCATGTTGCATCCTCAAATTCTCTCATGTTAAGGTACTTCTTTTCAGGTGTTACAGTAAGCAAACGCGACTGAGAAACATCTGGCTTTGAATGAATCTTGAGCAAATCTTTCCATAGTGCAAAGAGGCGGAACGAGCCGACACACAAAGACTAGCTCTAACAGACACACACACACACACACACACATGAATTTGGAAGAAACGCTCTCCAAACATCTGCCAAGTGTCTTTTCTGTTGTTCTCTGTGATGGCAGCGCAACAGTGATATAAGCCCTCTGACAATGGAAAAGGAAACAAGACAGAGAGGCAAAGACAGGAAATAAAGACAGGCCAGGCATGACTTCAGAAGGTTTTAGATGAGCTGCAACTACTCACATATACACTTAGGGCTACTTTTATCGACCATGTAATATAGAGGACATATCTTTTAATGAGCCTTCTATCTACATGCATGTGATTCAATGCTCAAATGTGACTTTTTATATTCAAAAGGAACAGTTCACCAAGACTGTACAGCAATGTAGACAGTTTTGGTTCCCCTTAAACCTCAGTGCATTAAGGTGGAGGCAGAAATGTTAGAGATTACAAATTGAGTGAACTGACCCTTTACATAAATTATTAGAGATAGGATTATAGATTGAACTTATACTTAATTTCTAAAAGGGAAAATTAACTCTTACAATGCCCTGATTAAATAAAGATGTATCTGTGCCAGCAGCTGAGCCATTCCCACAACCTATACATCCATTTTATTAGAAAAGTCAGATGTTATATCAAACATTAAAGCTGTTAAAGCTGCAGCTGTTTAACTCATTTGTGGGCCTTTTTTTTACACATTTGAACCCCAATGCACACAAACAGCATGCCACTCACTGGCTAAATGTTTTGTCCATGAGGTCGGTGTGGTTGATCTTCACGATGCACTCGTCCTCTTGAAACAAGCCCTCCTTTCTCGAGCGACTCTCCTCCTCCACTCCTCGAATGTACAGACCAAGAGACCTGATATAGAGAGTGAGCAAGGAGATGAAAGGGAGGTAAAGGTTAAAAACCTTACACATAGGCATGCAACCACAGGTACACACACTCTTTCTTAGAATGACTTTCAGTGTGTGTCCCAGAAGGCCATCACGTCTGATAGGTTAGCCCACAGGGAACATCCATATGGTTTGTTTCGACGCAGCTATGTCGGACACACTCACTGACTGTTTGTTCGTGTCTCGTTACGGATTTCTACCAGTGCTTATGTGATCCGCCTTCAGCTGGCAACCTGAGAACACAGCTGGTACAGGTTGAGTAGACAAAGAGGCAGACTAAGAGAGACAGCATGACAGATAACCACACGCATGATGGAAAGGAGAGCAGACATATATGTATATATATAGAGCAGACATATACATTAGAGTGTGATATAGAGACAGATACAAAGGCATTCAAATGTACAGACAGCCACTAAGATGGCCAGAAGCCTCTGTGCTTAACATCTGCTGTCTGACATTAATAAACAGCTTAAGAAAGTAGAAGCGATGGCACTGACGCACAAAAGACTTCAGCTGCAAAAGGATGAAACTAGGTTAAGAGGTGAGAGGGATGAGGGTAAGTGGTGGAAAAAGATGGAGGAGGTGCTCAGGAAAGGGGGGAGGAGAGAACTGATAAAAAGAAAGAGAGGGAAAAGAGAACAGAGACTGGGAGAAAGGAATTTAAGGAGGAGATTGGCAGGGTCAGGTGAGTCATGAGAACAGCCATAAAAACTCATCCTGCTTTCCTTTAGGAAATCCCCATCCTCTGTCTGACTGCCACACACCCAAAGAAAAGCCCTGCATAGCTGAACAATTTTTCTTCCTCTTCTTTTTTTTTTCCATCCTCTGGGCGTGTGTGTGTGTTTGTAATGTCTGTGTACTGTAGTGCCAGGGTCCATAATTCCTTACAAGTGCAGAAAAGGATTACTAGAATGTAACTCTCAGACACACTGTAGCTGGTAGACAGACAGGACTTTCTGGAGGTTAAAGGGCAGAATTGGGGCTTATACATATGAGAATCTGTTGTTTTTGTGTGAAAGCATTCTTGTGAGTGTGTGTCTGCATGTACACAACTTACCGTCCACTGAGTGATGAACTGTATGGAACCACATGGATTCCCAAGGGACTGTCCTCTCCCAGGATATCTACCGTTCTAGTCAGGCTGCACACGCATAAAACAACAAAAATAAACAAACAAGTTATGTAATATTTGTATAATAAAATAAAATGCAGGTCACACTAAAATAAGACAGATTTGACTTGACAAATATTCAATGTGAGCGGCAGAAATAACAGAAAATAGACACTTTTTTGACAAACAATAGTTGCTGATTAATTTCACAGTTGAGAACTAATCGACTAGTTGGTTGAACTACTGACTGCAGATCTACTGTGCTGACCACCTAATCCTCAGCCTATCTTCCCCTTTTTGTGTGTTGTTTTTCTGTTTACTTCTAGACATACTCTTCATAAGATTAACCAACCAGGGACAAACCTGTCACACAAGCTAACTTTAACAGGAGGACATCAGCATAAAAAGGCCTGATCAATCATCCATGTAGACTCACATGCGTGGAACATAAAACATGACGTAAAGACAAACTGAGAGGTGAGAAATGTACACAAACACCAAATACCAACACAAACCAACGCCAGAACAAAAACCTCCAAGTGTGTGTCTCTTGAGGAACAGTATCCTAGATTGAGACATCACTTTCTATGGGTGCGTTCGTTGTGCTAAAAATACTTTTTTTGTCAAGGACTTAATCCATGTCTGTGAAGCCAGCCCTGAGAGAAGGGAATGCAGACTCTATTCAAAGTCAACAAAACTACACACTGTTCTGTGTGCGGGTGTGAAAACTTTTCTGTGCCATTCATCTCTATGGGTTTCTTCCTCTCTTTCGATCTCTCAATGCCTCTCTGTCTAGTTTGGATTATTCAAGTGTGTTTCTGCTTTACATTCTGTCTGTGTTTTTAATGTGTGTGCGTGTTGAAGTCTTTGTTTGTTTGATTAGTTTATCTATCAGAGCCCAGCCATTAATCCTCCCCTGACCTTCTCTCTGCTCCATGTGTATGTGTATGTGTGCGTGTGTGTGTTTGTAAGTGAGTTTGTCTGAACTTAGTTTTGTTTTAGTTCCTCTGTTTCTCTCTCTCTCTTTCTCTCTCTCCCTCTCTCTCTGTCTGTCTGCTCGTTTGGTCTCCCTCTCTCTCTCTGGACCATCCATCCATCCCTAAACCCCCGTGAACTGATAGCAGCACAGATGCTGATAAACTCCGGAGAGAGGGTGGCTGCTGATGGTGGGTGGCAACAGGGGAGAGATGCAAAGTGCAAAAACAAGTTCTCCCTCTCTCTTTGTCTCTGTCTCTCTTGCTACTTCACACACACATACAGTGAACACAAACACACAGAGCTGATGCTGCCTCCTCATCACTCAGCATATTTACATTAATCCAGTTGATGGGAAACAAAGGACTGCAAGAGAGTGGAAGGGAGAAGAGGACAAGGACGGAGGGAGGAACGATGGAAGAGGGAGAATGAAAGGTAAAGAGGCATATGGGCAAGCAGGAAGAGAAAGATTGGTTACTTGTAAAGATGTAAGAGAAAAACAGTGCAGGCAGTGGAGTTAAGGGACATAACAAGACTAAAATGTTATATTTCATACTACATGCTAATTCTTTACTGAGTAATGTGACAAAATTACTCAATACTGTCAGGATGAAACAGCACACAAAGCTGCAAATCGTGCAACAGTGCTCATATGTTTGCTAAATACAAAATAGTGATAAAGTTCATCTCAGTTCTTGGACCATAGACCAAAGTTTTTCAAATCGGCTTCATGGTTGTGCAAGAGGAAAAATCATTGCAACATCAGAGACATACTGGTAAGCTTAAACGTTGGTACCAACACTGACATCAACTCATCAAGAAGATGCTGAGATATTTCACTGGGTAAATGAAATATCCGACCTCGTGATAGCACTAGATGAAACATCTTTTTAGGACAATGAATGTCAATAAAATATTTCATGTCAGAAATTCAGTCCAAACCAAGGTGGTGAACAGAACGGCCAACACTGCCATCCCTGTATTCACACTGCTAGTGTAACTCAAATAAGTAAATAAGAAGAAAACCAGGGAAGAAGAAAAGAAGAAAAAGATCAAGAAAAAAGGTAGAAAAAGAAAAGTAGAAAACAAGGAAGGGGGAAAAAAGGGAGGCGGGAAGCGAGGGAGGTCTGGAAGCAAGATATAGTGAAATGAAGGAGGAGGAACTGAATTAATTAGACAAGGCTAATGAATAGCATTAATATGAGAGGAAAAATAACATCCACCCCTCCCTCCATCCCTTCCTGCTGCTGTGCCTCTGATCTCTAACACTCCCACTAGAACACACACACACACACACACACACACACACACACACACACACACACACACACACACACACACAAGCACTTGAGATCCATTTGCGTTTCCTTTTTTATTTTTTGTCTGAGATGTTTGACAGGCTGCATCACTGCAAAAAAAAATTGAAGTGGGGGGTAAGGGAGAGACAAAATGGGTGAGACTTGAGAAAAGAGTGAGGGAGGGCGACGAGAGAACAAGAGGCAGAGAGAAAAAGAGCCAAACACACGGAGTGGGAGAGGAGCAGAGAGAGATGAAGAGAGCAGGTGTTCTCTTTATCCACCTGCCACTTCACTGATCCTCACTATAAAAGACAGAAACACAGAGGAGAAATAACAAAAAAAAAAGGAGGGTATGCATTACCAAACCACTCTCTTCCTTTCACTGTATTCACCCTCTTATTTATCATCTCCATTCTTCTCTCTCATTTTCTCTCTAAGCTGGTCTTCAAAGTGATGAGATGGAGGTAAGTAAAGGAGATGCAAACAAGTGCAAATGTACACGATTGCTAAAGGTTAATGTATTCAAATGCACAAACACATTCACACATGTAACTGAAAAAACACTCTAGGAAGTAGCTGTTTGATTAATAGAACAGATAATAAACAAGCATACATACACTAGTTTAACTGCCTTATGTAAAGACAAGTGATAGTGGACCAAGACTTTACCTGAAAGCGTGTACCACGTGTGCAGCTCAGACTGCTTTATATATGAATGATGTTGATCCTAAATCAAGATGAACAAAGGCAGAAACTAAAGGAAGTCTAAAGAAAGGAGGAAGGGTGGGTGAGATGGACGGATGCAGACCAACATCAACATCATCATTACAGTGATCCTCACTGTCGATGAGTAGAAAATAACATCATATATTATGAACAGACTCCGTTAACCCTGAAGGACCTCTTTTACATCCTGTTTGTCTTGTGCATCCAGCGGAACCTATTTACCTTTTCACCTCCTCGCCTCTAAAACATCTCCCAACACAGCACCTTATTTCACAAAGAAATACAACATGCTGGCAATGCTATTTCAATAAACCAATTTACAGTAAATCTGTTCCCCTGTATAAAAAGCACATTTTGATTCAAAGGTAATGAGTTTTCTGGTGACCGTGCTGTGTGTTTAAAATTACGATGAGCCATTACTGTATTTATAGGTGTACCTTAACACAAATAAGGCACACTGACATTCACACGCAAGACACACGTACGGGAAGGAAACATGCACAGCAGCAGCAAATCATATACAGCCACACACACACACACATTTATTTAAAGTATGCTTTACTGTTCCAATATTTATAGCTGCATTTCTCAACTCATTTTGGACTTTTTTGTAATTTCAAGGATCGTTTCCCCGGCGACCACAAAAACCATTACATCACTTTTACATTACTCACAGCTGAGATGGTTTGTGTGTGAGAGTGTGCGCACATGAGAGGATATGTGCTTAAAAACAGGGCTTGAGGAAATCAAACAAATGTGTGTGGGGTTTTTGGTCTTAATAATGGCTTAGAGGACCGTGAGTAACAATAAAAACAGAATTATCAAATATTCTTTCATTCGGATGTTCACATTTAGTTACTTTAATCAGAATGAGCTGATTATCATTAATTCAGGTGACAAGATTGTGTATCACTCAGTGCCAGTATTTGATCATGATATGGTTTACAGTATCTCTAAAAGTCAGTTAAATGTGTGTAAATGAGTCTGTGTGTGATCTAATCTCTGTCTGTGCTCTATGGTTGAAGCTGGTTGCTATGGAGAGAGGCTAAAGCAGCTAAGGCTGAGGTCAGACATTCTCTCCACACAGCTATCTCATAACTCTCTCTCTCCCTACATGTCCTTTTTTACAGGTTAACCACATATTATTTTGTTTTAGTATTTTTGAAATAACTGTGGATTAATTGCACTGCCACACTGACCTGTTGATCTCAAAAACACAGTAATACACTATCCATTAGAAGAGGTCAGTGTTGTCAGACACAACCACGCCATTGATCAATGACGTAACACGCACACTGCAAATTTACAACTGACCCTCTCGCTGCCTTGGTTTCTTATAAGTCATGCTGTTGCACAGATTGGTCTTGGTTTGGCATGGGCACTTCGGTTTTGTATGTTTATTACAAATAACTCTTTTTATTCTCTCTGAGACAGGCAGGGTAACATAAAGTAAATGAGAAAAATCACAGTTATACTTAATGTCCATTACATTTCCTGCTTTAACCTCCATATTAAAGTCAGTTCCATACACATGTACCATTACAGAGACATTACAAATGTGTTTTCTTTCATTTTCAATTAAAAACATGATCATCTGAAAAACGTGTGAACATCTGATCATTCACTGGTTTGAGTGATAAGACTGCATTGCTGTCTTTTAAGTAGTCTCTCAGCCTACCAGACAGAATTGAAAGATGTCCAAAACTACAATGGTAAAGCCTTTATCATCAGAGGCACAACTTCTTTCTTTAAGAATAAATAAAGCAACACACCCAGCTGATTTACTGAATTATTCTAGCTGAAATATCTGTATTGAAAACATTTTTAATGGAAGTGTGTATACTGGAGGAAAAGGTTGAAGATGAACACGAATGAGAATTGGGCATCTTAAGCTAAGCTAACATGGAACAAGAAAACGAATGGGTTGGTTGGTTGTATTAAATAACCTCTTCACAGGAGCCTAGTTTATTAATATAATAATATTGTATATATTGTTCTACATGTTTTTCACAGTAAGTCTGTCCCCACTTAGTGTTAGGCTGAATGTGTCTCCCCCCACCTCCCTCTGTCCCAAAAACTGCCAAAATAAACACACACACACACACACAATTAAAAGGCCCACAGGAGACACGGGGCACTCTGCAACCCAACACGTAATTAAGCAGCGCTCATTAGTGTATGCATATGTGTTGTATGTTCAGTTGTGTCTGCCTGTAAAAAAGAAAAAAAAATGCCAGTGTGTTTGTAGCTGTTTATTTTTAAACCTATGTGTGTAAAGCACTCTACAGATGTGTATGTGTGTGAGCATGTGTGTGTATGTGTATGACCCTGACCCTGTTTTGGCGGTCTTTTGTAGCGGGCTAATGATGGAGCTTCTTAAACTAACTACATCTGCAAGAGCCTTGATCTGAAACAGAATACAGCTTTAATGAAGGGAAAGTAGGGCACAAACACACACACGCAAAAGCTATCCTCGCATAATACACAGGGTCCTAAACACAGAGAGATAGGGTCCCTTATTGAGACTGTTTAACGAAACCCAATATTGAACTTGTTAAGACACAGATTCAGCACAATGCATTGACTGGACTTCAGTACAATAGTAACACACCAACTAACCTGCCACTGAAGGTGTGTTTGCCTTGGGCTCGCTCTACGCCTGCTGGCCTCTCCACAGCGGGACTGGCTGCCTGCAGAGAAAACACACAGAACACCCTCTTGTTAGCCAGTGAGCCGCATTTGGAGCAGAGGTGATGAAAAAAACAACAAGCTCAATCTTCAGTCTGTCTGAGCGTGGAGGACTTAATGGATGGACAAATGGAAAGAAAGAGATGCAGATGGATTAACGAACAAACAGCACAAATAAACAAAAAGCTGTGAATGAGCAGCTGAGTGGAAGAGTTGAAGAAGTACTCCTGTTTTGATTTGGGCTTTTACTGCACTCCTGCTCTCAACAAGTACGTCTTTGCTTTTTGAAAGACAGGGAAACTCATAAAGGGAAAGAATGAATTGGTGGGTGAAGTGATGAGTGAAGGAGCTGCTAAATTGATGGATGGATGATGTACAAATAGCAATTAATATGTGAAGGCAAGGAGACAGTGTTGTCAAGCAGTAATAAATAACACTGTCAGTGGCCACGGCCAGGGAGAGAAGTGTGAGAAAGAAGAGTGTCGATGCGAGCCAAGGGAGCTGTAATAATTACTTAATATGAAATGGCTTGTACCAAGTGTGTGTGTGTGTGTTTAGGTAAGACACACAGAAAGGTGAGCAGCACAGGAACAAAGGGTTCATGTCCAACGGTATCAGAGAGATGAATCATCTAACACTCGACATGTGTCTGCGTGTACGCTTCCTTGTGACTGCATACATGCGCTTATGAAACAAACTATCACTGAGGGATATGTTTGTGGCATGAAGACTCTACCATTTGTAATATTTAGTACAACCAAAACCAACAGCCCTGCAACAAATCCTACCTAACTTACGATGCTTTCAGACATGCAGCGTGTGATGTTTTCTTATAGGGGTTTTAGACACAGTGAGGGAGAAGTATTGATTTAATTGGTCTGTAGAGACCCAAAGTCCTGATGGCACCTCTAGGCCAGCTGCTCTTCTTTCAGTATTTAAAAAGCAAAATCACCAGGGGGTACGGTTACCTTTTGAAATTTGAAAAAAATCTTTCTGGGAATAACTATCCATCTGTATTCTAAGAAAAAAAAAAGAATCTTCAACAAAACAAAAAAAAAAACCAAACAAACAAACTGCAGCTCCACTGATATTCTAACACCACATTACGTGTTGTAGATAATATATCATCAGAAATGTTGATTTCGCTCATGATGTCCGAAAAATACGGTACATGTGTGCACTTTATTGTCATCATGTGCATGTGGTTATCTAAGGTTTGGCGTGCACTCTGAGAGCACGTGTTGGTGTGAGCATATGCATGCAAACACACGCAGGTCAATAAGGCTCAATGTTAGCAGTAGGCACTAATGGACTCTTAACGTGACCCTTCACCTTTGACCTCTCATCCCATTGCCATATGACCTACACCACCTGTCAGAGAAGGGGAGGGGGAAGAAAAGAGAGACAGAAAAGAAGCTGAGCGCATGATGGAAGACGTCAGAGAGCTGAAGAGATCGAGGGTGGGTGAAGGTGAGATGAGACTCACCGGTGAATGACAGACTGCACATACTGTAACCAGATGTTTGGGGTTTTGGT
>JBAJHX010000043.1:18279598-18293974 GCA_037176925.1 Amniataba percoides | reverse complement strand
GTAGGGTAAAGGAC
This sequence comes from Amniataba percoides, assembly GCA_037176925.1. NCBI lineage: Eukaryota > Metazoa > Chordata > Actinopteri > Centrarchiformes > Terapontidae > Amniataba > Amniataba percoides. Next base: position 18,293,960 of record JBAJHX010000043.1, on the reverse strand, counting down.
GAGGAAAACAGAGGAGGGAATAGGAGAATATTTGAGGTGGGCAGAAAAACATTTGTGGATGATAATTATATAATATACCTATCTCCTTTTCCTACCTCCTGTCAGATATGGAAACTCAGATTAAGCAGTGATGATCTCACAAAATGCAACAGCAGATCAGAAAGTAAACCTGTAGAAACTGAACATTTCTGTCTCAGTTCAGATTGAGATCTGATAACTTTTAAATGACATCCATGAATATTACCATGGATCTGTTTTAGTACTTTCACTATTGCAAAATGTAGATGCCGAATACTCACCAATGTCCTTTGTGGATGATATTTTTAAATAACCCTGTATTAACACAGCCACTGTTTATATTAACAATGTAAATATAAAGGGACATAAACTTTATCTTCTTGGAGCTTTTGTACATAGAACAAGGCAAGAAGAAGGATTAATAGACAGATAGGGGGATGAAACGTGTAGACACTGAGTAAAGCCACTGGGAGGTTCAGAGAACAGGCAACCTGGAACAATGGCTTAAACATCAGGTCCTAAGGTCAAAGTTACAAAACAGACATGTAGGCCGGAGAGAATGGAAAAGGGCAGTTGTTTAGACAATTAATAGTTTTTCAGAGGAAAGAAAAAGAGATTGAGAGAGGGACATTAGGGAGCAATTATAAAATTACAATTTCTGTAGAGAAGAGAAAAAAGCATGACATACAATTAAGAAAAGGTTTTAAAGTTCAGTAGTAACTACTTTTGTGTCAGCTTTATGCTAGATACAAACCCAACATTATTCATTTTGACAACATTTAGACCAAGAGTTTGACTATATAAAAAAAAGGATGAAAATGTGAGTGTGTAAGAGGTAATGAAGGAGAAGACAAAGGAAGGGTGGCGAAGCAGATGGGAAAAAAAGGGAAAAAGAGGAAGGTTGCCCTTCAGAGAAAGATCAAAAGAGAGAGAAAGAGACAGAGAGTCATCCGTCTTTGTTAGTGGAGTTTGAAGTGATAACCCAAGTCCACATTAGAGAGAACATGAAGACACCACAGGTACCCTTTACCCCCGACCCTTTCACACATACATGCGCTGCACACAGAAACACTCTGCTACCATATGTCAGAGCAGTAGGTTGCTTCTCACTTGTTTTCTCAGTACTTCATCTGATATTTGATCCACTTTTAAACAGGCTGAGATAAATTGATCTGTCTATTATCTTTGTAATGATTATATGGTCATCCTGACAAAATATCCTCCAGTGATAAATCTGTACAATGAACATATAGTCTTTATGTGAAGCTGTCCTGCATACAAAACAAGACCACACAAAATCTCTGGCATTATTTTGGCCTATATTTTTGAGACTTTGAGAAGCATCTTTATATTTTGTCCAACAAATAATGACCTTTATTGAATTTTGGGAGAAATTTGGCCACGCAGTAAGCGTTATCCTGATAATCCAACTACATGAAAGGCCATGGGGTCATGAACATCAAACAGTTTGTCCTCTTGGGAATATTAATGTGTTTAGTATTTTTCATTGCGATCCACTCATTAGATTAAAAGTGAGTAAGGCTCATAGTGCCTGTGAGGATCCATCACACTGAATCAATATCTTACAAAAGCTGACAAAATGATTCAAACACAATGGAAAAGCTGACAGTAAGACTTGATGAAAGACACGTTGTGACACAAATCATTTTGTTTTTCACACATCTTAAAAAGTATGATCTGATTAATGTAGACAAGAAGGGGTCAAATAAAGGTATGCTAAGATATTTTTAAACAAATACATGATGCCTCTTCTTGCACTGCTAATGCGTTGAAAGTAGCAGACATTGTTGTGCATGTCAGCAATTACTGAGACACGGTACACATTTAAAGTCTCTTGCTGTGGAAAGTTTGTGGGATGGGTTAGGGGATAATTAAGACCTTTTGTCCGACAGACAAAATGCCAGACATCATATTTCTTAAGTGAAGCCATTCTGTTCTTAAGGGGACAAAAAGTAGCACTGAAGCTGATGTCCCAACGTCCTAGCATGAGCATAATTGATCAACATCACGTACACATATTGGAAGCTTTACAAATAACAGTTGGCGTGCTGAGCAGTAAATCTTTTGTTATTACTTATCTAATGATTTAATGTAAGACTAAAAATGCAGCTTTTTTTCCGAAACTGAGACTTTCAGGACTGGTTATCATATGGCACACACCATCACTTGGTTATGTGTGTTTATGTGTCCGTTAGGCTCTCATCAATCCATCTGTGTCCTCAGTCACATGGGGAGAACGCTGCTATCTGTTGCACAGTGTGCATATGGTATAATGTGTATATGGTGTGTTTCAAGCTGTACGTGTCTGCGTGCCTCGAGGTCTTACCATCACAGCGGTGTCCTCGCTGGGACAGGGTTCGGGCTCTAGAGGCTGAGGGCTGAGGGCAGAGTCACTGCTGCTTCTCACCAACAGGGGAGTGTCTGTAGAAAACACAATGACACACACATATCTCATATGTGTAGGTAGCTGTGAGCATTTTTTTCAATTGAGGCCTATTTTCAAAGATTTGGGTGGGTCCCTAAGGATATGTACTCTATATTCTTCTCCCACGTGACATAAAGCCACATGTGCAACACGGTGCAAAGTTGAGATTAGCTACTGCTCTGCTTGTGAGTACTTCAATACAGCTTTATCATGTGCCTGTATGAACAGGATAACTACTGAAAATATTCAAAGCAGATGTTCCCCAGCCTGTAAAATAACTATGTTGCTTATTTATTTTAGTATAGGAAGTATGTGCCAAAGGAATTTGATGACGTATCATAAAACATCAACTAAACAACAGCTTTAGTTGCAGTTAAAATAACTTAGATCTGTGACCTCCAACAATATCAATAACCCAAAATCTAAAACTTTATTTCATGTTTTTTCCCCTCTTTTTTGTCTGTTTTAATACACATTTAATCAGCTGTATTTTTCCAAGCTATGCTCTTTTCCCTTCCAGTTTCCTCTGCTGAGAACCAGAGGAACCAGGCTCTCAGTGCAATATGACACAGTGTGAATACTTCCTATCAGACTGTTAATGGAACAAGAGATATGACGGAGAGGGGAAAAAAAAACACTAAGACAGACAAAGAATAATGCAAAATTTGTAAGAATAGCATCTGCACTGCTTCCGAATCTACAGCCAGTCTGTCTGATACACACACACACACACACACACACACACACAAACACACACACACACACACGACAGCCTTAAAATCACTAATGCTATTTTGATGGAGTCACAGTTCAGCAAAATTCATGTCTAATAATAATCTTTCAGATGACAAGATGCAGACCCTCAGCTAGTCATGCCACACTACAGAGAGGAGTGTCAAAGCATGCTGAGGAAGAAAGGGATGGGAGGGATGAATATTTTTATGTTGTTCGGTTGACAAAATGAATTTTCACCCTGTCACTGCAATGAGCCTGTGACATCAGTGCAAGTCAAAGTGTGCGTTCAAATAAAAATAAGACCAACACAACATTCAGTGTAATAAACTAATATGGAAACTACACTGAGTATGAGATATGTCTTTATATGCATGTGTATTTATTAGGACAGCTGCAGTTTTATAAGGTACAGTATAAAGAACTTAATTTTCCAATGAAGAGTCGTTTTTAATTTTGTGCCATCTTCCTCCACACAGCTAACTAAAACTTTGAGTACAAAAAGTTGCGTCCAAATACATACAGCAGACTGTGCTTTGTCGAACAGATGTCACATCTGGCGCTTTACCAATTTCATGGAAACATTTACCTTTTCCTTGCTTACTAAAAAAGGAGGAACTAAAGAGTGATACAGTGTTCTGTGTCCTGTGGAGGCAGAGGATTAAAGTCGCAGACAGAAAGACACGGCGAGAGAGAAAGCATGAACCTGAAATATTCACCATGTGGATGAAGCCTGAGGGTTTCATTACTACATCTTTTACTCCTTTTAATCATCCAAACTCATCAGCCAGCACAGCCTGAGAACGTTTATGTGTGTATGCCCGTATCTGTTAATTACCTAGTATAGCAGTGTCATCAGAGCTCATTCCTAAATGTTGTTTTTGGAGATGCGAGTGAGCACTGCTCCATGTGTTCATTAGGTCTGTAAGGAGCAGCTCTGAAAGCCTGAATGTGTGAGCGGCAAATTTATGATCCCTTGCGTTAATATCCCTTCAGTGAATACACTGCTGTTCATGTGTCCAAATGGCCAATAAGAGGCTGATTTGCAGATCTCTCTGTGCATGTAGGTAACGTATGATAGTGTCTCCCTCTTCACATCTTACCAGCCCACTGCATAAAATCATCATTTAACAGAAACTGATGGATGAAGCACGCCACGCTGGCAATCGCCTGTGCTGCTGCTGCTGGGGCTCCAAGAAATAGTGAAATGGTGAGAAAAGTCAACACTGCAGAAAGCAGCACAGATAAATAACATTTATTACTGGAGGTATTATTATGATCTGTGTGGTTCACTGCCATTCCTCAAATGTACCACCCCCATTCATAGGCCCATCAATCCATATATACATTAAGGACATTGTCATGTTAGCTTCTATAGTTCCACTGGGAATGAAATGAGAAAGGTGGTGGTGAGGATGGAGGGAACCTCTAAATGAGTGGCCTACTCAGAACACATGTCAAATGATATTTGTAGGGTCATATATTGATTGTCACAAAATGGACCCTTGGTGCTCTTAAGACTGGCTGGGGGGTATGGATTACATCAATCCCCCAATCAATTCATCTCTTCAGAGAAACACAATGAAAGACAGGCACATGGATGGAGGACAAAAGATGAAAAAAAAGGGAAATGAATGAACGAGATAGACAAAGAAATAAACGGAGAAACACAGGAAAAGATAAATCAGTGTGATACAAGGAAAAAATGGACAAATATGGGTGGCTACAAAGCAAAAAAGATAAAAAGAAGAAAAGATCTACAGGAAAAATAGATAAGATAAAAATAATATGCTATACTATGCTTCACTTCCCTTTCACTTCCCTCTGACACCTCTCTAAGTTCAGACTGAGGCAGGCCTGTCAAGACATGAAACCCGAGGTCAGACTGTTCCACTGTATATAGGTACATGCTGTCCATGTCCAGTGACACGTTAAGATAGACACAAATGACTGTCTTGGGAGAAAGTGCCACTATTCAGCCCATATGCCTGTGTGTATTCTAATATTTTTTTTACTAGATTGGTCATGCAATCACCTCGTAATCCCTGCTTCCTTCTGGTTTTCTGCAGTAATGCCACTATATGGAGCTGCACTATATGTATATGTCAATATCGTAGTATTGATAGCAGCATGATATGAGACTGGACATTGTCATGTATTTTTGTTATTGTAATACCAGAAAATAGTTTAAATGACATCTGATCCAGGATTTAAATTCTGTGTTCAGTTCCACATACTTGAGTGCAACGCACTTGGTCACTAACATTTGATTTTCCCACTTTGACATGTCAAAATGTCTTCTTTAAGAAAGTCCTATTTTATGGTTTGTGAAGATCACACAGCCCAACTAATGTATATATTTCATTACACTTAAGATTTGAGCCATGACAGCAATTAAGGGAGCTACTTGACTCATGGCAAGTGAACCTCTTGAAAAAAGGGGTATAATCAGTGCTCTTTGACTCCAGTGAGGAGGCCCTCCCTATCTTTTCTGATGCTGATCATGTATCGCAACTCATTCACTCCAGCAATTTAATTCTGAAGTTTGAGCATTTGTGCTCATCAACACTATTGTACCTCAGTTTTGGGTACTTCACAGAGGTTCAAGTGTGAAACATCATGTGAGCTAGAAGCACATAGAGACAAGTAAAGAAAAACCAGACAGTAGAGAAACAGAAGAGAGAAATAAATCGGAAAATGCAATAAGAAGAGATAAGAAAAAGAAATGGAGCAGAGCGGAGGTGAGTAACAAAGGGAAAGTGGTGTAGGACAAAGACAAAAGGAGAGTGTGACGGGCCACGAGCAAAGGACATGGTGAGAGAGAAACAAGTGGTTACAGTCAGATGCAAAACATAAGACAGTGATAGAGGCCTGAGTGTGACCTTCTCACACTGACAGTGAGAGTCTCCAGAGCTCTGTTACCTCTAATCTACCATGACAGTCACACATTACAACTAATCTCTGCTGACAGGCCACCATATTGAAACAGACTAAACTTCCTGTCTTAACAGTGTCTGGATCATGCAGCTAAGGCTCCGTCACAACTCAGGAAGGTCACGCAAACTGAAATGTCAATTCTGTTAGAAGTAAAAACAAGTAGGACAGGGGCAAGATGATTTTTCTGTAATGTGTAGATTCTGTAATATATACAGTATGTAAAATTAGAACTAACACAAAAGGAAACAGGAAAAAACATACTACTGCAATTATCTTCTGTGCTTGAAATTTTTGGTTCAGCGTGGGAGCTCAATAAACAGCTTAAAATCCTTCAAACTGGCTGAGAAATTTCATACCGTCATAAAAAATAAATAAGTAATGAAACTTGCTGATAGACCGCGACTTACAATAGATGGATGAGCATTATCACACTTCATTTGGCATATTAATGACATTTTGAAAACAACCTTGACAGATTATGTTTAAATGTCAGGCGTTCAACAGGATGGATGGTACGGACTGCGCAGCAAAGCAGATACAGAGTCTACCATTCATAACAAGAGGAGGTGGAATCTGTGATTAGCTGACAGCGGGAGGCAACTGGAAGTAATGCATCGGTGTTGGCAAACCGAAGGCGCGCACAATCCCTCACTTGCAGGATTTGTTATGTTAAAGCAGAATTAAATTTGGATACGTTTCTGTGATGGCCCTACGCCCCGTCACACTCCCATCTACTGAGCAGCCACTTGACTTGAAATAAGACAGAAAGAGAGGAGGGGAAGGGGGACGAAGAGGGACAAGGGAAAAAAAAAAAGAAAGACAGGCCATCCACGCAGGTCTGTTCCAGGTAACAGTAAGCAGACGCAGACACCAGAGTTCATTCTGCTCCCTGACATTGCACATGCACTTCCTGTCTTCTCTTCTTTTTCTGCATCTCCTCATCTGATCCTGTGTCATTCCAATCTCAGTCCACATCTCAGAAGACTGTGCTGCCAACATTTCAGCTGTCCTCATCCTGTTCTCATCACCGTCCTGCAGACTACAGCCCTCACATCCTGACCTTCATCTGTACTGTAATTCAAGGTACACATCATTCCTATCATTCATAAGATATTAAGTGATGTACTTCATTCATCAATGTTTTCATTTATGTTCTTAATTAGTAGATTATTCATTTTAGCCATATATCCATGCCTCCAAAATTCAGTTTTACTTCTTGCAGTCAACCTCCACACCAGAGTTCAACCCTTTTGAACCTGTTTCTTGTTTAACATCAGTCGTGACACTGACCCGTTTATGCACTGACCTACAGGTTACACCTAAAAGGTAAAATCAAGGGCTGCCCCTGAGGGACTTGTCTTTCTTTGTGAAGTCAGGGGAGTGCTTTGAAACAACATTCAGACCAGGTGTCACGAAACCTTGGAATTACAAAGTCCCAGAAGCAGTAGGGATTTCTGGCACGACTTCACCAACATCAAAAGGTGCATGGAGTTGAGGAAAAGTCAGAACAGGTCAAAGCTCCACACTTAAACTTGTAGTGTATGTAACAACTTTACTGTTCTTTATACTACTTTTGACCTTTTCATTACAGTTGCAGCCTAGTCAATGGTGAGGGAAGTCTTGAGACTCCAGAGACTGAATACTTTCCAGTAGTCAGTCTCTGGGAGACGGCATGATATCTTGGAAAACATTTGGCGATGCAACGTGTGAGTGCCAGAACTTATTTCACAGGACTTCCTCTTGAGAGCAGAGAGCTACTAGATTATAACTTTGAGCACAGTACTGGGGTTAGAATCAATACAGTTCAAATTACACACAAGGCAAAATAGTATAAATATATAAATAACTGTCCTAAGCATTTACAGACCTCTTACACTGTAAAGCATGTAACAATAAAGAGGGGATTTCAGATGTATGTATGCACGTAAATCACACAAATGTCTAAATGTTGCTGTGGATTTTCTGTGATATGATAAACACACATAACCAATTTAAAATGTGAAAATGTGACATGCTAACATTGGACATATATGTGACATATATATATGTAAATAAATGAAACATGACTCACTGGACTTGAGGGCTGAGGAGTTGACTTCAATCTCTCCCCCTTCGATTGGCTGGAAGACAGAGAGCTCAGATTGGTAGAGCTCAGGGCTGGGAGCTAGGTTTGAGTTAGCCACGCCCCTCTGCTGGGCTTCCTGTTCCTCATACACCGCCATCAGCTGAAAAGAAAAAACACACACACACAATGTAGATGGTTATTTTTTCTATTTCTTCTATTCTTTTCATCCATTATGAACAGGGTTGATCACACTGTGGAACAGCAGGAGTACTGTTCAAAGATTCTTATATAACTCCACTCAGAGTCACTCCAGGTTTTCCATTTGCTACCCGCTCTCCACTCGCACCGAAAGAAAAGCCACTTCAATTCGCTTCATTTTCTGTCATTCACAGCATTACACAGTACAACTGCAAAGCAAAATTTAGAAGTGACACACATACAAAGTTATGGAAAAATACTGACAGAAACCACCAGATTCAACATTTTAATCTACTTAAATATGTTAAAACCTGAGCCGTACTTTGCAGTTATGATCACAGTCACAGAACATGCATTAGCGGAAGCGGAAAGACAATCCTGGATAAACTTTTTTTTGGCTATTTGATAATGAGGCAAAGACTGCAACAGATCTCACTGGTCAGATCTCTTTAAATGAAGCACTGAAAAAGTTAAACACTGGGTTTGAAAGATCATGTGCTTTGTTTGCACATGCACACGTTACCTTGTGGATGAGGACGCTATAGAGGACGTCCAAGGAGCCCAGCATTCCTGCGACAGATTGTGTGTCTACTGTTTGAAAGCTGCCTTCATTCGTGTTTCCCCCTTTGCCAGTGCTCCTGCCTGCTAGCTCTAACTGCGTTATATAGTGGAATCCCTATCTATTGAGTATTGCACTGAGTCTGCGTTTAGCCTAACATAGCACAGAGCTTGTCAACGCAGTGTTCTAGGGGCCTCCATGTAAAAGCTGAATAGACCTGTGTGTGTATGTGCACGTGCATGTATGTGTGTGTTGTGTCTATAGTGACCAAGAGTAAAGAAAGGGGACTTTGCCAGTAAAGCCAGAGGCTTCCTGCTACACTGGAACCCACAAGTGTGCAACAAGCTCTCTCACTCATACAGGCGACACACACGTACTGACAGACATTAACTGTAAGGCAGAAGTGCACACACAGATGTGAGTCACTGCACCTTTGCTGGCTGTCTCTTCTGCACAAGAAAGCAAAAAAGTGACCAACCTGATGATTAAAACAGATTTGCACTGGATGTTTCTTTGCTGGGTTTTTGATAAATTAGCCTCTTACTGCTCACTCGCTCTCTAGCTCTGGTGTGTTGAGGCACTTATTCTTTATGGTTCCTCCTCCATCTACCGTGGCTTAGATTGCACCTCATGAAGACACCATATGCACCATATGAAGAAATGGAAATGTAAAAGCTCCTGTGTGACACTGAAACATTTAGTTTAGCAATATAAACACACGAATGAACAAACTTTTTGACTGTTTTTGGACAACATAAGACTTATCTAATTTGCAGCTACAAGCAGAAATCAAAAACCTCTTTGGGATATTTCTTGTGTTTTAAAGCTACACATGATAACTAATGAGAAATATTAGGCTAAATAAGACATATATAATCATACATTATGATTTTATATATAATCATGATTGCACATAATAAAATAAATCTTGGCATTCAACCATGACCCTGCTGGATAAAAAAAATCTATACTTCTGATTCCATTATACCCATGTGAAGTACTTTTTATCATCATTATTATTTTTGCAAAAGACCGCACAAAGCTTTGTAAAGTATGTATTTTTGTGTGTATAAATACATTCTATATAACAGCGCAGTACTACAGTATACAGTTCGGACACTTTCTTTCCAGCATAACCTGACAGACAGCAGAGCAGTACCGAGATGTACAATATCACACCACTCTCACCTTCTCATTCTGTATTCTCACCAACTATTCAGTACAATCGATGCCTCCCTCTTCCATCTATTTTTCCCCTCCTATGACAAATTTCATCTGACTTTCTTTTCTTTTTCTATCAAACTTGCTTGTTATTTCCTGCCCACCTACCATCTCCTGTCGCAGCGTTTAGTTTATACCTTGCTGTCATGAGTTTAAGATCTTGGTTTAGTTGGGTAAATAAAACATTTTTCATTTGATGATGATTAATAATCTTTCGTCACTTTTCTGTTTTGGTGCAAACATTTTATAATGATTCTACAGCAGCTACCAGTAGAGGAGTTAAGTAAACACAGAGGTGAAAATGGCTGAGGATGAACAAATACAAGACAGACTGGATATCCTTATCAAGAAAATGTGTCTGTTAGGGAGAGCAGAAGAAGACTAATAACTTTGAGACAGACACACGCACACACACGCACACACACACACACACACACACAGAGGAGTGGCAGTGTTTCTTAAAAAAGAACATCTGAAAAAATGACAGCAAGAAAAACGGGTAGACAAATTCAATACAGCTTTGCAAAGTCTCTAAAAAACAGAGGTGGAAAGAAGGGAGAGACAGCCAGATGAGAAAGGAGAGGACTTTGCCTGCACTCTCTTCGATGGGGGGACTCAAAGAGCTGCCAAACAAAATGACACGGCAGCCTGACAGAGACAGAAAGGTGAGACTGAATAGAGTGAAAGCACAGAGAGGAAAAGACAGGGATGGCCATCGAGAATGTGAGAGACAGGAGCTGAGAGGGGATTATAATGATGATAATGGGGAGGGGGGAGGACTGACAGATGTGCTGTACTGTTAAAACCTTTGGGGTGTCAGAGAAGAGCAAAAGGAAAACCTGAAACTTCAAGACTGTCTGAAAGTGCCACTGTGTCAAGTGGTAGTGCAATGATGTGTCCACTTTCAATAAAATGAAAAGTTCCATGCTGCCAACTCCATCTAGGTTCTTCCAAATGACTGGTTTCTTGTCAGCTTAAGAGACATTTCCAGGTACAGCAGACGCCAAATGTTTTTTTTAAACTTTAAGTTAAAACATAACTGTTATCCTTGCTATCGAGCGGACCTCTGCAATGCTACTATATGTAACAATTAACCTGCTCATCAGACTCGCTGTCGACAACCCCGGCAGACACAAAGATAAAGATGCTCACACACTTCTGATTTTTATCTGTTTTTTCTATTTCAGCATACTGTCAAAACACACATTTTACTTTGATCATGTTGCTGACAACCTCATGTAGAAAATGTCTTTATTCATCTGTGAGCCTCAATACTTGAGCTCAAAAATGCATCTGAGCAAGGCCTCATTTGGGTTTGGAAAGGGGTACAATACACTGACTCACTGTAGCACAAACCGTACGCAGGTGTTGTTTGTTGTGTCAATATGTTCGGGTTCTTTGGTCCAGTAAAAGAAAATATCCGCTCCTCCCCCAACCCACCCTTAGTGGGTCAGTATGATGCTTTACTATGAGTGTCTATCTCAAGGACACTGCCACAGTATGGATGGTGACCTTGGGTTTGACTGACGCTTGTAAAGACATCTATACTCACAGCATTGCTTCTTATAGAACACACTTATCATGATGTGTTACTTTCCTTAAAAACTATATTATTTTACATGTGTCTGTACAAAAGCCACCAACACTGAGACCACCAATCCAAATCTAGGACCAAAATAAGGAAGTTTGGGACTTACAGTATCCTCATTATAATTTCCTAAGATTGTCCATGACACAAATTGGTTGTAAACTACAGACTTTAGAGAATTTAGTGCACCTTAAATTAACAGTACACAGAGAAACTAAAGGTTAAATATTAAATCTAACTAAATCTTTCCTCCTAAGATTACTTCTAAGCTCTCGATCCATCCCTGTCAACCCCTATATTTATCCATACTGTGTCGTCAATAAAAGGCTTACCTTGCATGAGTAAAGGCTAATGGGAGGTAACGTGTGTGTGTGTGTGTGTGTGTGTGTGGTGTGTGTGTGAGCCTAAATCAGTGTGTGTGTGTGTGTGTGTGTGTGTGAGCCTAAATCAATCAAGGGTCTGACCCAACAAGTCAAAATCAAATGCTTGTTTAAAAAGAAAAAATAATTAAGATAAAAAATAAAAAGAAGTGGTTAACTTTGAAGGTTTCACATGTTCAAAAAAATTGAAACTTGGGCTGAAAAAAGGGACGTCTGAGTCTGGTTGTCTTGGAGGGCATCAAAAGAGTGCGTGAAGTGTTTTTCAATGTGTCACTGCTATAGAATATACTAGGTCAGTCAGTATTCATTTGAAAAAAGAGCTTTGATTTTGACCTGTAGAAATTCCAAAACTCACAGGGTTAGCACAGCAGAGCAGAGCAGAAGGCAGGAGCTTGTAAAAAGATTCATAATGAAGGATATGAAGCCCATACGCATGGTTTCAGGAGCCACAATAAAGTAAGTACATATTATAGTATAGTAACTATAGTGAGAGGACTAGTTTTTGTTTTTAGAGTCAGTGGGTGTACTTTTTAAAAGAAAAAAAACCCAATCACCAATCACCTGTTACATTTCTGAGACACACTTCAGCTGCTGAAGTACTTGTTTTACATACTGACAGGACACACTGCTGCTCAGCCTTTTAATGCTCAAAATGATCAAAAACTGCTGAAAACACACAGAGAGGAGTTCAGTGATTCCAGCTTGAATAGATGATCACACTACAGGGGTATGATGAGAATGACACTAAACTGCATACCAATAATAATGATAGAATTGAAAGAAAATAGTTGAAATAAGATCATAAAAATAAACAATGCTGTCATTTGTACCACAATAACATTTGCAACAAAGCAAACAGAAGAGTGAAGAAGGCAGTCAGACAAATAATAAGCGCCTACAGTCTCAAGAAGAGCATGGACCACTGGTGAGTACAGTCCAACTGGTAGATTGATACTGGATGATTCATTTCTCAATAAATTTGTGCAAAAACTGTACACTCTATCATCTATAATATATAGTCATCTATAACATCTGTTTTCCCCCCAAATTCTGCTTTATTTTTCCCAAATTCAGTTTTTTCTGTTTTAATTTTTGAAAATTCTTTTTTTTTCCATTATAATTTTTGGGAATCCCATTTTTTTTCCTCTTACTCCTATTTTACTACCAAAAGCAGTGTGTTTTAATGTAAATGACTAAAATGTACACAAATTAACTTAAATTTACAGAAAGAAAGAAAGAAAGAAAGAAAGAAAGAAAGTCTTTCTTGGCGATCTTTCCCATCCATACTATCCTACCTCCATAAATTACATCTTTAGGGATGTGGTCTTACCAGCATTATTCTACTTTTCCTTGTTTCTCACCTGACTTTTGAACACTATGTGGTCACTGCATGTATTTTTACATTTCCAGTCAACAGAGTGTTGACAGAATCTGCAATACAACAGTTCACCTGACACATAAAAGTTGTTCGGGAACTGCTCTGCTCTGTACTGAGGAGTTAGCGTTGAGTTCCGCAGTTTTTTCACTGACAAAGACTTCGCCATGCTTACACAGTTTTGAAGGGGGAGGGGCTCAGTCTGTGGGAGGGGCTTGATGTACCACTCACATTTGCTTCCCTCCATGCAGTTTTTCCCTGACATACGTTCTTCTTCCACACGATAACAGCATTGCAGTCAAATTATGTCAAATTCCACATTAAAAAATAGATTCTGTTTTAATCAGCCAATTCCGCAATTCCATCCGCGATTCCATGATGATGGAAATTATAGGGTCCTAATCATCATATGAATGTATGGAGCCACAGGAAGACGCTTGCGGGCAACTTACTCTACATTTACCTACTGACAGAGTCATCCGATTTTGGTTGTTTCAAAAGACAAAAACATAAAAGATCAAATTTAATCCCCATCTTTGTAATTATCAACACATTATCAGCCCACTGTTGTGAAGTTTTGCTAACTCAACATTAAGCGACTACGGTTCATAAAAATATGAGATGTCTGATAAGAATAGGAAGTGAAATGATGAGGCCATCATTTTTTTCTAGGTCACACCCCAGTAAACAGCAAGTTTTTACTAAGCTGCACATGATACTAAGCATAGTTCACTGAAATCATTGAAAGTCCGTTCAAACTTGATTTTTGGGGAAAAAGACTGTGGTGTGTGTGTGTGTGTGCGTGCGTGCGTGCGTGCGTGCGTGCGTGCGTGCGTGCGTGCG
>JBAJHX010000043.1:18264144-18279498 GCA_037176925.1 Amniataba percoides | reverse complement strand
GTGCGTGCGTGCGTGCGTGCGTGCGTGCGTGCGTGCGTGCGTGCGAGACAAAGAGAGAGACAGAGAGAGGCGATGGAGAAGTGCAGACTTGGTTCCCTTCCTTTTATTAAAATGAAAAGATCATATGAAATTCAGATGGGTACACTAATAGCTGTTCAAGATTTAAATGCATAACACTGTGCACACACACACACAGTCTGCCATCTTTTTTCACAACATACCCTTTATAATCGGGTCGATTAGGGTCTGATTGATTACTTTGGAGTGGATCAATAAAACGCTACAATCAGCCAAATGCATGAGCATATCCGCAGCTCCCAGACACACACACACTCCCTCTCTCTCACACACATACACAAAACAATCTTTAAATATGCTTAAGCTATCTGTACACCACCAAGCTTTGATTTTCACTCATGACCACTTACCATAAAAGAAAAAATCTATGATTGTTCAAGTATGTGTGTGTGTGTGTGTGTGTGTGTGTGTGCTTTGGCATGTTATGCAGTCAGCAATATCCTTAAACGGAGACCACTTCATCACTATAGCCTTAACAGCAAATTAAAGGAGTGAGGTGGCTACATATGATGGCACCTGTCCATCTCATGTGGGGTATGGTGTGCAGATCTGTGTGTGTCACAGATCTGTGTGTGTCATCTCAAACAGATTACACGCAGCTGCTTTATAACCAGCTCAGTGAGTTTTGGGTGTGATACATTAGAGGATTGAGGGACAGTAAAATGGTGTACAAAAATAACTATTTTCCATTTTTTTCCTGCCTGCAAATATGCTAATTTACTGCCAACTGTGCTATTTCAGCTTTTCATGTTGCTTTGTCATTAAAAAGGAATGTTATTAATGAACTCCAATGATCTGAATACAACAATAAATTCAGGATAATAAATGTCTCTGCCAGGTTCAAAATCACAAAGCTCTTACTCTGACGCAACTGTTCCTCATAAGAAAGAGACCAGGTTCTATCACTCAGTCACACACACACACACACACACACACACACACACACAATAACAGTGGATAGACTGACAGCACCACCTAGCTCTACACAACAGAAGCTGCATCTCAAGCATTTCTTAAAGCCACTAGCGAGACCCCCCCCCCACCACCACCACCACCACCACCATCTACCCCTGGCCTCTACCGTTACTATGTCACCCATGTGTTTTTTATCTAAACACAACTGTTTTCTGCCTGTTAGAAGCACAGAAAGAGGAAGACAAAGTGCTTCAATTACTGTGTTATTATCCGTCTCTATACCTGTCTGTCTCTCTCAGCTCAAAGGAATAAAAGCTGTATGGAAAAGCGCTGGCTTCACGCCTTTTGGTATAGGTGTGTGTATGTGTGAGTGTTTTGAACTAAAGCCTTAGTAAATTAAAGGTGGTTTTTGAGCTATGGTGCTACTCTCCACTCCACTCTACCAGCATGCCGTCATTCCCCTCTGTGCCCCTTTGATGCGATGCCAGTTAGTTTTTTTTTTTTTTTAAAGCCATTTTTATGTCTCATGACATAATTTTGATGCAGCTCTTTGTGCTGCACCCATAAAAGAAGTCAGTGCACGGCTGCTAATCTGGAAAGATAAGGTCACTCGGGCAGGCGTACAGGCACTGTGTAAAGCTAGCATGTGAGGTAATTTCTAAAAAAGCCTTGCACATTTCCATGTGATGCCCATAAAAATAATTGTGCAGATCACAAAGAGAATTTGAATGAACCCCGAGGCAGGTCAGTTCCTCTGTGCTAGGCTATGTACACGTTGGCCTTTTCGTCTTTCATCAGCAAATATTCCTGCTTAGCCCTGTTTTCCCCTCTGGCTTCTTTTTGCCTCATCCCTTTTGCTTCCTCTGATTTCCCCCAACTTCTCTCGCCTCACTCTCCTCCGGTTTCCTCCAGCCTTCATAATTCTGCTTCCTCTCATTTAATCTGCCCCCTTTTGCTTCTTTTTTCCTTGTGCTCCTATCCTTCCCCTCTGTCCCCCTCGCTTTCCCGGTCTACTCAGCTGTCCCCCTCTGCCCTCTGAGTTGCAGTGGCTCCTTACAAATCAGCTGATGTAAATCATCATGTTCCAGCACTTTGCTCTATTGGATACACCCACAAAGCAACAAAGAGCTTATCGATTAACGCATGAATCTGATACACCCGCACCAGCTCACTCTCTCAGTCGCAATACTCTTAATCTCACCATTTTATTCTTTCATGGGTTGTTTTTTCCATCCCCCTCGCTCCCTTTCTCTCTTCTTCTATTCTCTTGTAATCTCTAAAGATTCAAACAACAACAACAGATTTATGTGGAGATTGGAAAACACACTTTACACAGAGGGATACACATAAACTGTAAAAGAAGTCACATATACACTGTACAAAAGGACAGAGAGGGACAAAAACAGTCTGTCTCACACACACTCAAACACACACACACACACACACACACACATATATCACTGACTATGACCTCTTTGCTGCAATCGATCCATCGCCGTGGTAATCAATAATCAGGATGGTGTTGTCTCCGTAAGGAGAATATGGATGAATGAAATTCACCTGCTCAGCAGTTTAAAGTGTTTGTGCAGGTTTGTGTGCGTGTGTGTGCTGACCCTCTATTGATCTCCAGTCACCTTACCTCTCAGTAGAGCATGAGAAATCCAGACAAGACAGACAGGAAAGAAAAAGATGAATGTGGGGACAGAAATACTGTGAAGAATGAGAAGCACAGACGTCAAGACAGAGAGAGAGAGAGAAAGAGAGAGGGTCACAGAAACTTAGAGCAGACTGTTACACACATACAGCACAGAGCCAGATAAAAATACATAGTGAGAGATAGTTTACAGACATATTATTGAGAGATGGAGAAGGCAAAAACGATTTCAGCTGTCAAAAGTAGCGCATCCTGCATCCGCACCAGCAGTACAACTGTTCAGTGACTTTGTGAACTTCAGTGTTTGTCACACAGCCAAAATATAATGACAACTTCTGTTTCCCCAGTCATGCAGATAGTGCCTGTACTCGCCTGCGTCCGCATTTGTATGCGTGTGCGTGAATGTTTGTGCGCTAGAGTCCCTGTATTCATACATATATGTATACAGTATTATGCTCGTGCAGCGCATGAGGAAGACTATCTGTGTGTATGAGCGTGTGTGTGTTAACCATTTACCACCGCCTCCCCGAGGCTGTGTGTAGACCACACTAGGCCATATGGAGCAGCATTATGGAGACACACAGTGGCACAGATGGACACGTTCTGTACAGGCCATATTCTCAATGATCCACCAGTAGCGGTCTGAACAACAGCACTCATAAAGTTGAGAAGCCTATTAGCCAGAGGAAATTGCACAGACTCCACCCACTGGGAAGAAGGGAATACATGGGCAACTGTGTTTTAAACCAGTTCTTCAACGTGGGGATATTATTTACAAATTTGTGGGGAAATGAGAGAGCATTTGGAGTCTTTTTTTTTTTTTACACTACTGAAAAAAAATTTTTTTTTTTAAGTCTAAAATGTAAAAATGTTCTAAGAGACAGAACTTGTGTCAGATCCTTTATCCAGTGGCTGGGGGTGAATTTCTAGCAGAATTTCTAGCAGCTGCCAATAAACATTTGGTGAATCAAATAATTTTTCTTTCCGGTCTACAGCTATCAACTAGTATAGATAGAAAAGCAGCAAAACATTCCTTCATTTTTGGAACAGCTAAAAAAAATAAAAGTTCATGACAATGTAGTCTGATAATGTCGAATTGCCGACATAGGAACAATACTTAGAAAGCCTTCTAAACGAACCCTAACACGAACAAACTGTTTTGATCTAAGCTGGACCTTAACCAGGTTAAAATATGCTGTATGGCCAAACGTATGCAGACACTTATATTTCACAAGCCCATAAATTTGTCTAAAAAACCAAGGGCATTGGCATTCTGCAAAAAAAAAAATTGTTTTCTGAGTTTGCTTGTAGAGGAGCACTACAAGCAAACTCAGAAAACATTTTTTTATGGCCCTTGCTTTGTACTTCGGTGTACTCTCATGTTGAAATAGAAAATGTTTAGAGTGCTATGCATAAAGCTTGTGAAGTTGTCAGTGTTCAAACCAATGTCAAGGTTTAGTCTCCGGCTCTCACATCCCCTGATAGCTCATTTATCCAGCCTTTCCTCCCTTCCTCCTCTCCTTTCTTTCCAACATCTTATCTCATTCAATTGGCTCTCCACATAACAATGGGTGTCTGAGTGGCTTTTGAAGTAGGATTTGCTGTCTGTCAGATGTGACTGATTAAGCTACACAACATGTTTCCTCTCATATGCACGCAAACAGTTCCACACTCACACATGCACAAAGTGTTTTGATGGTGATTATCGGAGGATTAACATGTCAAAACGCTAAGCAGTAATAACTGTCAGCTGACAGTCTTGAACCTGGATCAATGCGCTACACGCATACATTCATGCACATGAACACGGAAACACACAATAATTATGGGAACAGACAGTAGTTCACTTTTTATTAGCCTAATGTTGTTCTTTATTATCTTTTTTTAAAAAAGGGACAGCAATATGTAAACTAATTCCTTTATTTCCTTGTACCTTTAAAGTTTTGAAAATTAGGGTAGGGTGGCTGTACAACGGAGGGTTGCCGCTTTAGCCATCCACATGTCTATAATCTGTAACCACTCTGGGGATTATGGGGTTAATTGTTGAAAGGCTGTCTCCTGACCCCCAGACAGTTTATCTGCTCCAGAGCTGAAGGAGAACAATCAATCTTCAAACCAGTGCAAGGAATAAACACCAGTAACTACTTCTACCCAAGAAGGAATTACTTTCACCGTTTCAAATCAACCATGTCTGATTGAAATAAAAAAGCTGAAGATGATGACTTGATCCATCACCCTAAAGCAACTTCAAATGGGTTATTCTTATTCCTGAAGCATCTCTTGTAAAGCTAAATTGAACATCAAACACAATGAGTCTTATCATACTTTACAGAAGCTGGTGTTGTAACATCTGTGAACATAATTAGACTGGTTTGAGAAACAACACTGTTCTGAATAATTTAGTGCATTTTTTAATTGTCAAATGTCATTGTTTACTACAGCAATGGATGATTAAACAAACGTCATATCTTGTCATATCTTCAGAAAAAACACAAAATTATTGATTCTTTGCTTTTGTCACTTGAGCAACATCAGCTAGAATCCTGAAAACCTTTATTGTTGTCACATTACTGACATTCCTAAAAAGTTCCAACATTTAGTATCAGCAGACAAATAAAATGTATCATTTGGCAATGACTTATTATATACAGAAGTGTCTAACACAAAATAAAATGTATTCTGACCAATGGGGTTGTTATTATTATCTTCTTGTTTCTATGGAGAGGTCAGATTCATGTCTTTTACATCTTTGATTTGTATGGGGTTTACATCTCGTGGCTAAACACGACAGTTTTGGCATTGAAAAAATCTGTGCATATGGGGAAATTACAAAATGAAGTGTTTCACAATGACAATTATGGACTGTTGTGACCTACAGTTTGACCTAAATTATCTTTTTGACTGGGCTGATTCTATCTGTGCCTGTGCGGAGCTGTGTGACTTCACTCAGTCTATCCATTAGTGTCTGCAGATGCTCCCATAATAAAGCGTCTGTCTCTGTGTGTGTGTGAAGAGAAAGAGAATAGTTCATATATTTTAATGATTTAATAATAGCTTAGTAGTACTTGAGTGTATGTATGCACAAGTGTATCATATCTGTATTAAACATACACACTAAAAAATGTTATTTCCCCTACTATAGAGGGATTCATTAAGTAAAACACAAACAGAAATGTTTCTGTCACAGAAATACATGTATAGAAACATGTATAGGTGAGTGCTATATATGAACCCGGTGTGAATGACAGACTGGTCAGAAAAACTGCAGAACAGGTATGCAATTCAGAATCTGATGTATCCAGCCCATGAGTCTATGTAGAGGCCTAAAGGTTTTTTCTTCAGTTTCACACAAAACAACCTTCACTCCTCTTTCTCATTATATGTTGTACATCCTGGCTGTATCAAACAACAATGCCGGGCACAGTTTGGGCAGCAAGTGCCGGGTTGCAAAAAAAACGTGGACTTTAAAAACTGTGTTTCCAGCTGGTTTGCAATAGTCTCATAGCAACAGTAAGCGAGATGGCCGGTTCCTCTCCAAACATCTGCTGAGTGCTGTTGGCTGAAAATAAAGATTCTGTGTCTTTGCTTTGTTTAAAAATATTCAAATCTGACTATGGCAGGATTTGAAAGGGATAAAATGGCACCAGATAGGTAAAAGACCAAATGTTTTTGTAAGACACTCAAACTGAATGATGAGTCACTGTGTTGTCATATTGCACCTATCAATAATTTAACTGGGGTAAATTTTGAGTGAATTTCCGACTGTTTGTTAAAAGCGACAGCTATCACCCTTGACCTCTTATTAGCTTAATTTCTTTCCCTTGCTGACCGATTCTTATTTCTTTACTTTATTTCTCCCACCCTTCGGTCATCCTGTCTTACCTCCACCTCTTCAAGGTGAATGACAGAAATTACGTGACTCCTACTGAGGGAAGTGATGATCTGTGTGGGTGCATGTTTGTGCGCGTGAGTGTGTGTATGTGTGTGTGTGGGTGTAGAGGTTAGGCAATTTAATGAGCCTGTTATCATCACTCATACATTCAGGGACAGGTTCACTCTTTATAAAGCTCTCACCGCCCAGCGCATTACTCTGTCAATGTATGTAAATCTTTCTGCTAACTGCTGGTAGCTTTGTGTGTGTGTGTGTGTGTGTGTGTGTGTGTGTGTGTGTGTGTGACAGAGTGAGTGTGTGTGAAGAAAACACACATACACACACAATAAATCTCTCCTGAACACACACACACACACACACACACACACACACACATACACAGTGCCTCCAAAGAACACACTCACACATCACAGGCTGCTTTTCTTTCTAAAAGGTTGACACGAGAGGTGGTCCTTCTAACATCTCTATGATTGAGGTGAAGAGTAAAGCTCATAGCTGACACAGAGTGATTACATTAGGCCCCCTAAAAGATCATATCTTCTATTCACAAGACCATGAATCAAATCCATCTTGACACTAAATGATGTACACTTAAAGGGACAATCCACCTTAAAACACACTCACACACTGCAAAAGTCTCTAGATGAGGTTTCAGATTCGCGTAAAATCTCTCAGGTAGATTTTTGCACATTTTTCTTGAAACGGCCTGAGGCCTGCTGCAGCAAAATGCATAATACCCTCAAAGACTTGAGCTTCAATGACTGGAGGCTTTTAAGTCATTAGATCAAGCAGCAAATTATGCTGTCTCAGTGTAAGCATAATGAACTACAGAATGAGAATGGCAGGTCTTCAGAGGTTCTGTGTAAAGGATTTAAAAGCTGTTTTTCACCCATACAAATCTGCATCCTGTCATAATCTCAGCTAATTTCACTGTTCTGACACATCCAAAAATGATTGCTCATGATCTCTCATTTCAAGGGCAATCAGTTCTTTTGCTAGTCCATAACTTGTCGTTTTTTCGATGACTAGGGACAGAAATTTCAGGGGGGGTTTAAGTCAAACAACAGACGTCCACTTTCAAGACAATTCATTTGGATTTGAACAACTAATGTCGCATACTTACTTGTACATTAACATTTTTTGTTTATTGCATGTACAGTATTTAAACGCCACACTATCATTCCAAACATAAAGCTCATTTCTCTAATCCCTGAATGTTTGTTTGTCTGACATGTTTGTACCACACTGTCAAAGTTCTTGTACACAGAGCAGAGACAAACAAATGAAAAGAGAAATGAATGGAGGCTACTCCTACTAAACCTAATGGCTTTTTCTCTTGCTTTTAGCTTTTTAGCATTTTGTCCGATTTTCATGAGTGCGTCCATCCTCACAGTCTGACCAACACGCAGCCGCGTGATGGAACAATTCTTAGTCATCTGGTCGTTTAGTTAGTTTATCCCCAGCAAACCGCCCATTCAGGCACTTCATTAAGATGATTCATCAGCACAATGAATTCATGAGGAGGGGGATTTCATAACAATAACAATTAGTACCACGCACACACACTTTCATGCGGTGCTGAGTATCCATCTATGTTAGGTGGGTCCCAGGTGCGGCTGTGTTTTCTTAATTAAGAGCCAAGGTCCATGAAGACAACAGGCCTCGTCGTTTATTATATTCACAATTAACCCTTTCTCTTTCACCCTCTCTGCCTCTCTCTTTGTTTCATTTCAATCACTCTGTTAACCCTTTCTCCACTGCTTAAGATCAATCTTCCGTGTCCTGCTGGTTGGCTGCCTCATGCTGTCACCTCGTGCCCATCTCACACACTGTCACCATTAACCCCACATTTGTCTTTATTTCACCGTCTCTTCTGCACTTCTTTAATTACCGCCCTCCCTCTGTCTTTCATTTTATTCTCTCTAGCAATTAACCCCTTTCTCTCTTGTACCCTCCTGCTTCTCCTCTTTTCACATGCTCTGCACAAATTGCACCTATCTGTTAATGCACTCATTCCCATCGTCTCTCTTTTCTCTGGCTTTCTGTCTCATCCTCCCTCCCGCTACACTCTCCCTCTCTCACAAACGCCATTTCTCAATTAACCCCACCCCTCCTGGTTCCTGGCTAAGGGTCAACATATGTATCAGGTCTGGATCACGTCTGTATGTGCCTTTGATAAATGAAGAATCCCAACACACACGCGGCTGTCTGCACACTAAGGTGTGACTCAGAAATGATTGGATTCATTAGAGGAAAGGGTGAAAGACAGAGGTGCGTGGTGAAGGAGAAGGAAGGGGGCAAGAGGAAGCAGAGGGTTGGAGGCCAAGGCATTACTAAGTACCAGTAGAGGACTTGGGACGTGGAGAGAAAAGAGCTGTGTTCAATGAAGAGACGCAAAGGAGAGAGGCCGAGACAGCAAGAAAAGCCGGGAAAGAGCAGGCACAGAGTGGGACGAGAGGACAGAGCGAATGTGTGTGGAGAGGATAACTGCCGTGGAGAGAGAGAGCTGAGGTGGAGGATGGGTAGAACAGAGGGATGAGGTGAAGGTGAGAGGGAGCGTTTAGGTTCATTATGGTGACATCGCACTGTTGTCTCCTCTTTATCCTGTCATAATGAGCAACCTCTCCACGTAACACACAGATAATGATACATGAGCTGAGCCTGAATGACCTTTAGGAAAAATTTCCATTAATTGGAAACTCTTGAGAGAGAGGTCCGTGTATCTTAAAACACTGGTTCATTTAAATGTTTCAAGCTGTTCTATTGGAAAACTGAGGTTTTATTTATTTATTTTTATCTTTGATTAATAAACACATTTATCTATTTGCTAGACAAAATAAAAAAGATTACAATCATACAGTCTTTTTTCATCCTGTTTAGTATAGTTTTTGTATTTTCCAATCAGCTCATTGATACCACAATTAGAAAAAGGTAAAGAAACTATCATGTATCATGACATTATTATTACACTAATTAAATAGCTACAGCTTGTTGTATACACACTTCAGCATGCACTTGCGCTGGTTTTACTGTGGTTTTATCATTTTATGGTTTTATTTAGTTTTACTGCCTAAAACAGTGCACTAAACATATCACGTCACTCATGTTACATCCTTCAGGTACATACCATATGTTTGGTTTTTTTCTTTTTTTTTAAATTAGTAACTGAGAAGCAAGACATACAATTCCGTTCGAATTACACTGTGCCGATGAATTAACTGTACCAGCCAGTTTAACATGACGAGTGTTCGTCCAAGCCTTCAAGGAATTAGACTGATGCACTCATATGCATGTGGCACGCACGGCCGTACACATCCGTTCACACACACACACACACAGACACAAAGACAAGAATGCGTGCATTTAGCAGATGGCTGGTGGTTAAGAGAGTGTGAATGATAAAATCTCCCCACTATTCCATCGCCTTGTCCATTATTCCACTCCACTGCTTTTGAAGAGAGAGAGAGTGTGTGTGTGTGTGTGTGTGTGTGTTTGTGTGCTTAGAAAAAGAAGTATATTTGTGTGTGTATTTTTCTGTGTGCATTTTTATCTCTCATGCATCTGTCTCTAAGTGAAACAATCTACTCTCGTCACTTGTGTCGTAAATGTACAATATTAAAATTAAACCATTAAATTAAAACATAAAAAACAGCCATTTAATTGAGTTTTGCTCTATTCCGATTTTATTGTCTCTACCCATCATGTGTGACGGGTTGTAAGCAATCAAACTAATGGAACATTACGAACCTATTCAAAATGTGCCACGCGAGTTATATGGTATTACCCATCTGCATGTGTGATCAAGTGAAGCGGTGACATGTCTGCAACATATCAGGCTACGCGGCATTAAAGGTTATGTTTGAAGTCATTGTGTTCCTCATGAGTTATGTGGTGCATCAGCACATAAAAGAGAAAGACACACAGATGGAAGGAGCAGGTGTTGGCAGCATTTTGACAGACGATTCACTGAAGTCACAAATACAAAGAGCTCATCGACACAGCAATAACTATACCTGAGTTACACACAAGGAACCAAACGCACACATACACACGTTAAGAGAGTACTAACAAATACAATTTAGGATCAAAGAAGGAACTTCTCTGCTCTGACTGCGGCTCACACCCCAGTTATTATTTTATTTTTCATAATGGACCCCCCCCACACACACACACAAACATATACCCTCTTACCTTCATCAAAAACACAGAGGAGGTTGTCCATAACACAGACTGACACTGTAAATCAGTGCTAAGGATATAACCTAGCAAGTCATATATCACTAAAAGCTGATAATTCAACGACATACATACATACAGTATGCACATATAACAGAGGGTGCTCTTTTAATATATGTTGACTGTCAGTGTAGACTGATATATGTGTCAGTGTACTGCAATCTACCAATGAGGCCATAGCCTCATCAAATATAATTCACAATTGGGCTGATAGCTGATATCTCAGCTCCTGAGAAAAGATAAGCTTTATGGTTCCTCTACCCTTCTCAAGGACTAGGAGATACACCTCCTCACACACACACAAGATAACCCATCAATGAAAACTAACACATATGATTACTATATGATGAAAAATGTCAGGCCACATAAAGAAAATGACAAAGGAATTATATCCGAGTCACACATATAGTGAACAGGTAGAAGACTTTATGGCTCCTGTACCCTTTTGAGGGACTATGAAGAACAAGGACACACATTCATACATGGAGGTGTGTGGGAAACCAGCAGGTACTGTGACAACAATACATGAATACATACACATTTACTGAGTGGTTTTATAGACCATTATAAAAGGTTTCTGTTTGCATACACGTGTGTAACCTAGTGCTCCTTGTATTTGTGCTCCGCAAACATATACACACATACCTACACACCAAGAAACCCAGTAAAGGATGCTAGTTCAATGTGTGAAAGCAATAAGCAGCACTGCTTTCTTTAGTGGAAGGTCAATATTATTCTCACCACTTGGCGACTTTTTGGAGGGCTGAGGGGGCAAAGGTGTCTGGAATACTGTTGATGTAACATGACCATACGGTGTGTGTGTGTGTGTGTGTGTGTGTGTGTGTGTGTGTGTGTGTGTGTGTGTGGGCATGTGTGAGAAACACATGTGTGTGTTAGTGTCTATGTGTCCTTCCTGGACATTCACTTAACCTTTGCAAGCTGACATCACATTTTAAAAGGAAAATATGTCTGAACTCAGTTGCCCTGAAAGATATATTGATTAATATGATTAGGACAAGCTGGAAAAACAGCAAGTAGACTAGACAGAAAAAGATTAAGTTATGACAGTGTATTTTCAGTGTACATTTCTACCTCTCAATGGGTCCAGTAAAATGAAACATTGTTTCAAAAGAAACTAAACTAAATGAAAGACAAAGAAACATTCAGACTTCAAAAAAGCTTCCCTAAATTACAGCAATCTTTTCTTTCACTCCAGCTGACTTTTAGGGCATTATTCAAACTTGGGGTCAGATTCAAGGTCCAGCACAAACGCAAGCAGCATTAACAGACACGCGGAAACCTGCAAGTGATTGACGTGTTTTTTCACCGGTTAAAATAATCAAACCTACAACCTATAGTCAAAGCAAAGTAAAAGGTGCAGGTGCCAAGTAAAATATCAACAGAAAACACAGTTCTTGAATAGAAAAGCTTTTCATTAGATGGACTGAGCCGAGGTCAAGCCCGGTCAACCCTGTGAGCAGAGATAACAGAGCAGCCACTCAGAGACAAAAAATTATTTGCTGGATAAACTCAGTGGTTTATGGAGACAAGCATGCAGAGGGGCACAGAGGGCCCACTACAGACAGATGGTGAAACTTTAATGACAAATGACAACTATTTGGTTTATGAACAGAAAAAAATGAAAACTTTAGAGCTAAATTTAGAGTTAATACTGCTGGTGCCCACTAAAATTGATCTGAATAAGACTCATCTTAAAGCTAAACAAATAAAGAAATAATCATTTGGTTATTATTGGACTCGTAAATGGAAATGGAAAATCCTCCCTATAATGAAACTTTAATTAAAAGTTGCTCAGCCACCACAGCGCAGGAAAGCAATGCCACAAAGACTTAATGATACTTGCAAAGCTGCAAAAAAAAAAAAAAATTCATTTATTAATACTTAACACAGTGTCAATATGATTATAAAGCTCAACACATAGGTTCAAGGTGAACAATGAGATTTGCTGGATGCTTGTCTGCTCAGTTTAAGTATGTGTTTTTTGTTAAACTGCCTGGGATTAAAATGTTGTGATTAAATGTGGACTGTGTCAGAGGCCACCCACGCAAACTGCTGCTTCTCAATACGTCTGCATGTTTCACAAATCCCTTTCAAGTCTCATTGTTTTGATCCGGGTCACGGTTCAATTAATTTCGACATGTTAACCAGCAACACACATAAACAGACGCACATAATGCTATAAGGACCTTATCGTAAATATAATATGTAACTAGCACAGCATGCCATACATACTGCACAGTTAGAATCGGAATGAAATACTGTCTGTCTGTCTGTCTCGCTGGTGTCTATTGTCTTCATTATCTTGTTGAACCAGAGTAAGCAGCTATAAATAATCACATTACAACTGCATCATCTTTAATAATCAATGGTTTAAACAGCTGTGTGTGTGTGTGTGTGTGTGTGTGTGTGTGTGTGTGTGTGTGTGTGTGAGAGAGAGAGAGAGAGATTTTTAGAAAAATACAGACTGTCCTTCACAGAATATTAGGAGGTTTCTGTCAGCACTGCACAGATTTAATGTACATGTCATTCATGACAAGTTGGGGATTATGGGGCATCATAACCCTTCCTACAGGGTTGTAATTGCCTCATGATGAGGCATCTGGGGTCTTTTGGCGCTTTAAATACTAAAAGGCAGCCCACTCAGCTCTACCTGTGCGTTCATGAGCTTGCGTTTCTTTCTTGACCTCATCTCAATTCCTCCAGTCATTCATGCTTACCAGTATTAACATGACCCATCCATTCATCGCAAGTAGCTACAATCCAGGTTCATGCTCAATCATCCAGTCAATTTATCATAGAAACCACAGAAATTATTTTATACTGATTATTGTATACTGATTATTCTGACTAGTTTAATGAAAACTGAAAACAGGCCAGTCATTCTCTCCTCTCCTGTGTACTGATGATCTATACAAGTGTAGAGGTGTCAAAGGCTTTTTCTTCACACATTTATATAGTACCTATTTACCTAGAGTGGATAATGTCAGATTTAAGTTACAATACCAAAAGGAAGTTAGTTGTTTCTTCAAATTCCCATAACTGCAGAAGGTTACTACCTTATTGTGCGTCTACACGGGAGGCGTGGCTTGGGCAGCGCAGAAGCAGCTCGAGTGCTCTGTATTTATCTACGTCACTTCCAACATTAACCCAGCTTCAAGCTACAGACAAACGTCAATGACAAGATACTTGTATATGAAACATTCAATTCAATTGCTAAAGTTCTTTCTAAAAAAAAAAAAAATTCTACAGCCCCACAGTCAATTCCTTTAGAAAATGTTTAAGTAAAACTAGCATAAAGATTAATGTCTTAATAATTATATTCATTATATTCCATCTCCATTGTAGATGCTATTATGATTTCATGACAGCCATCAATCCTTAAATAATACAACACATAGATTAGCTCAGCCACATTTGCTTGTATATTTATTTGTGTCTGTGTCAGCACAACAAAATAATTTCTCACGTAGGCTTGCTAAAGTGTTTAGCATTAATTTGTGTACTTGGTATAAGTTATAAAGGCAGCGTTTCGACAGAAAGGTCAAAATAAATTTAAAAGTTTAATAGAGCTACATCTGGTTGCAGCAGCATGTGTTATTCACCTACGATCAGGAGAAATTTCATGATCATGGATCTGGAAAACTGTAGAATTAGAGAGCACAGAAGGGAGGGCAGGGCTTGCTGATAACAGGGAATCTGCTCTGAATAATTTGCTCATTATGAGAGATTTGGCTACTTTGTTAATGATTCTGGTATTGTAGTGACTTTTAATGATTTTAATTTTTAATTTTTAGGTTTAACTAGCAAATAAATCATTTTAAAGTAGGATTAGAGTTGTTGGTGGAGGAAAACATTTTTTTATTTAAAAAAGATGGCAAATGGATAATCAGAAATCAGGCAGTTTTTAAATGTCTTCCCATATCTGACCATTGACAAAAATTCAAGCAAAGCAAACACATTTTCAGTTTGATAGTTGGCAGTAACAGCCTCACAGCCTGAAACATGTCACGTTTCTTCTTGACATCCTCTTTTTCAAAACACACTGTGTATCTGGTCTTCAAGAAAATGTAACTTTATCTGCCGTGGAAAATTTAAAGCCATATTACATTTTAGTCAGTATGCCAACACGGAAGACGCTCTCTGTATGAATGCCAGTCACTCAGTCTGTCTGTCTGTCTGTCCCCACCCCATCTCCGCTCCCCCCATGTTAACAGCAATGTGGGCCAAGAAAAAGGAAAGGAACTCGGCCGACGAAAGAGAAAGTTAAAGAAAGAGAGAAACAGAGAGCATTATTTAAATATTCAACGATACTGAGAGATGAACCATTGACCTGTTTGTCTTCTCCAGCAAATGGTTTTGGCTGACTGGAAATCTAACGCATACACACGTGGTTGAAAATACACACACGTACGCACACAATGTACTCCCCACTGTGTTGGCTCCCATCCACCAACTGTCCATCTTTACGTCTCCAAGTCAGACTTTTTAAGGTTGTTTCATCTAATTAGCCAGCCAGACAGTATAATCGCCAGACATGCTCCAAGTTTGATCAATCCAA
>JBAJHX010000043.1:18245385-18262926 GCA_037176925.1 Amniataba percoides | reverse complement strand
AATATTTTCTCGCATTTCTCTCTTGTTTAAACACTCTCAAAGTTCAAACCATCGTAGATTTATAAGATGTAAATATGACAAGTTGAACGCATTCTGTACTGTACAGGAGACGCGGCACGGAGGAGATTGATGGACAACAATCTACCGTCCCTTAGCCAATCAGGATGCAGAACACAATGCGCATTCATACGCTGTAAAAAAAAAATTTAAAAAGTATGCAAAATTGCACTAAAAAAATCCACGAAACAGCAAAGCCGCAAAGGTGAACCACGATATAGCGAGGGAACACTGTAATTGAAATTGCAAAATGAAAAATCTATGAATGAACACATAATGAGATATTTGAGGCAAACCGTTATTAGACAGACAACATCGACATGATGTAATTTTACATATATGTATGCCACTTTGTCAGTCAGATGCTCATGCATTTCTTTCTTCTGTAACTGTGGCACTGCTGTACATGTAGAACAGTACATTCCTGATACTGTTAAGTTCCCTCTCTGTATGTCTGTGACTATAAGTCAGTCTTTGGTGTGTGTGTGTGTGTGTGTGTGTGTGTGCAAGGCACATACACAGTACATATGAAGACACGAACACACATACTGTTGTGTTGTGTTTATCAGTGAACAAAAAAGAAAAGTATGCTAAATGGATGCTTGCTGTGATGTGTGCAATGGGATACAGGCTGTGTGTGTGTGCACATTTGATCAAGAGTATGTGTTATTAATGTCCCAGAACAAACATCAATATCATACAAGGCAACAGTGTTTCTCCCATCTCTCTCCATTACCAGCTAACCTTTGAAACAAACCCTGGTCTCCATAAGGCCATTTCTGCAATACCTGCAAGGCGGGGAAAATACATTAGGAATTACACTTCTAGCTACATAGAAAATGCTGATGGGAATCTATACTTCCTGCTTACTTTTCATTTTCTTTGGCATAAAGCTGCGAGTGGGCTTGAAAAACAACATGCAAGGGAGACATTAGGGTAATGGAGAAAAAAGGTGGGGGGTGTAGGAGTGTGTGGATTGAGGTCTAAAAGGTAAACTGGCACGCCACACACCAAAAAGTAGTTTCCCCACATTATATCTGACCAGATATAGTTATCTTATTTTCTTCTTCTTTGAAATAGTGCTTGTTTTTATTATCGTGCTGAATTTGCCTTCTTCTACACCTATGTCTGTAGGTATATCTAATACATGTTAAATGGACAATATGGATTTCTCCCCCAAAGTCCCTCTAACTCTCTCAAGTCAAGTGGCATCTTTTACCATGTGGTCTTGAGGAGTGAAGCACGTAAAGCTGCTGGTTTGCTGGTAGAAAAATAGGTCACAATACCTAAAACCTAGCTGCCTGTCTTTGAGCCAAGTAAACTACACGTCATCTCTTTTCTAGACACACAGAAAGGCAGGAAAATACAGCAATGAAATTGATATCAATGAGCTACTGTGCCTTTGTTTGCTATCATAACATCAATGTCAGTGTTACAGCTGTATGAGTTATACTGTTAAGTTACTGTTATATTCTACATGTTTTGGTCTATTAAAGAAAGATATAGACATAGCAAGTATGCAGACAAATACAGATACACATCCTCAATCTAAAGAAAACACACTTCTTTCCTTACAGTTGGCACATAAATATAAGCTATAATATTCAGAACTGTGAGCCACCTCCCTTGGGTGTATTTCAGTCATGGATTTTTGACAGTATATTTTTGACCTCTGTCTTCAGCAGACCTAAAAATCTTGTCTGTTTTCTTTGTGGTTCTAAACCTAAAGCCAGGCAGTCTGACTGTGCCTACAGTAAAACACTCATCTGGGATTATGAGCCATTTATTAATCTCAGCTCAGTAATACTATGAGAGCCTCGCTTCAGAATCCAATGAATATTTCACACTTCCATTTCATATGCAATCTCTGGTGCTCAGAAATGTGTGTTGCCGGGTATCATTCTGCACAGTTTATTTCTGTGTGTGTGTGTTTGTGTCTCATTGTGTGTGCTTTAAGGAATTACTGTGTGGTACTTAATTTAATCCCAGAACTGAAATGTGTGTTTTGTAGAATGCATGCTTGGTTTTGGTGCTGCAAAGGTATGTTTTGTTCTGTTTCACTGCATTCAAATTATATTAACACAAAGCATTATGCTGCTTTTTGAGAGAAAACAAGGAGAGACTTCAGGACATAGCCACGACCATAAACTACAACTGTTGTCAGGAAATACAGTATGCATTTATATGGACACAGTCATTGCATGGTAATACAGAAACCTGTTAGACCAGTTTTAACTCTCGACCCATTCAATTCAAATGATCCAACGCTTATCTCATCATTGTACTTCCAGCTGGGCTGATGTACTTCTCCTTTTCTGACATCAACTCATTAACTCAGTGCTTCCTCAACAGATTTTTAAAGTGAACTGACTACACTGAATTGTAGCATTGTTGGGATGGGAGTCAAAATTGTCTGATCCATGGAGTCGTTCAAGATTATCAATTCTTTTTATAGATGTGAGCACTTTTGGCTGGCAAAACAATTATGTCTTTGAACTAGTGAGACTGCCATCCTGACTTTTATATAAAAGTGACCAGTTCGCTTATTCAGACATGGGGCCAGCATGTTAAATTACCATTACATTGATTTAGAAAAGTGCATGTCTGAACAGAGATATAAAAAGCTTTGGCTGGCACTAGAACATGTTTGGAACGCTTCATCACCATAGTAACAGCACAAACCCCCATCTCCTGGAAACGGGCACCTGGCTTTGTGCCAGCTGTGGCCCTTAAAAAAGTACATTTTGGCTCTGTTTGAAATCATCAATCCTCTACTGTTCTCTATATAACAGACACTCATTAACCGACTCTACAATGAGCAGTAAACTGAGATTTTAGACACTTCTTACGAGGCAGGCGTAGTGCATGGGCATACACTCGACTGTTAACTTGCATCTGCAAAATATGAAGCATTGCATTGTGGGATTGTAAACAAAAATTCTCTATTCTTTTCCTTCCACTATGAAGTTTATGAGTGATACAGGACAACTCGACCAGTGCTCTCTCCAAAACCATGGCAACAGGCTCTCATAATAGTTATTCCCCAGGTCAGCTGCCGAATCACTGAGTCATATGGCCCCTGGGATGTGGCTTATTGTGTCATGTAACTACCACCACCCCACACTTTGAGACATGAGAGCTGGTCAGGAAAAATCATTCAGCAGACAGAACAATCTAAATATTTCTAAAATGTCTTTTGGGAGTATCATTCTTCACTGTAAAGATTGTTCAGTCCCATTTCCACAGCAGGTCTGTGTTAACCTTGTCAAGACAAAAACACAGTTTATGATTATAAACATTTTACATCGATCTGCAGCCACGCTAACAGAATTATCTTGGTCACAAGATCTAAAAGCCAAGATCTGAACCATGTGAATGATCTTTATGACATGAACGGAAGGTTGAGTCCTGTTGTGAGAGAGAGAGAGAGAGAGAGAGATCATTTAACTTCTCCCCAAAGGTTCTTACAACCCCGAGAGAAAATGCCAACTAATGCAACTTTGTTCTTAATTAGTTCAGAGAATCTCCAACAAATCCTACAGTATTTATACTTCCTTAAAGGCATACAGTATGAGCCAAGCACAGGAAATATAGTGTACATTACATTTTCTAGCCAGTAGGTTCTTTAACTTTTTTAAGCTGTGACCTAAATGAAAAATTCAGTTCAGCATAGGACACGGGCTCATTAAAACATGTTGATACTGTTTTAATGTGCAGAGCCACCAAGAGAAGGTTCAAGATTCATTTAAGGTCCTGAGACATGGTTCAAAAAGCCCTTTATCTGGGCCATTTATCACATTCTAATAATGCCAGAGTCTATGAGACAGCATGAAAAAACACTAGACTTTCCAAAGGGATAATGAAAAATGACAGATTCCTCAGGGGAAAAATAAGAAAAACGGGGAATATATGGATTGAGTTTGCAAAGTCTCCAAAAGTGAATTGCTAATGACACTGCCTAACGCTGAAGGCGAGTTAAAACCTTTTCCCTTTGAATTTTGCTTGTGAGGCAATATTCTATCCAAGGGAGTGGCTTGGAGGCCACTGCAGCTCAATAAGCCAGAGTGTGAACACACACACGCCTACACACAAGACACAAGACACAGATACCCACCCAACGTTCTTACACACACAGTTATATGACTAATTAATATATATAGGTATACATTAAAAGTATATTATGCATTTTATGAGAGGTATCAAAGGGACTGCAGAGATGAAGATGGTTGATATGAATACAGGGATTTTGTAGCTCTGTCTGGAGAACAAGAGCTTACCATCACTTGTTTCTCATCTCTGTAAGTGCCTGGTTGGATATTTGGTCAGTTGCATGTGTGTGTACTCTGCTTAGTGCTGGTCATCCAGGAAACTGGCCATTTTAATTAAAGGCTATGTAAGTCCAACCTCATACGTATTAGCTTCACTTCACGGGTATTCATTAAGAAGATAAATGTTACATGGCTGTTTGTGGTCAGCTTAAAGTCACATAGAACCACCGAGTTCCCTCTCCACAGTGTCGGTGTTTCTATATTTAAGGAAGTGAAATTAAATGAGCAAGAACTATCTCACCACTCTCTACATTTATTATCATTATTATCATATTCAAAGCAGGAGCGAATGATAAACATCCCATTCTACCTTGCGTGTTTCTTACCTTGTCCTTGTCTTCCACCAGATCACTGAGTATATCATCGGGGTCCAGAATCCCCCCGTCACAGTATTCAACATGGTGAGTCCGAACCAGGAAATCTCCTTCCTATAACAGAGGACACAACCAACATAAATCAACAACTTAAAATGGGATTAAACCTGACTCTCTGATGCACGTATGTATTACAGACTACTTCTGGTGATTGTTGGCGTCAGTCCCACGCATATTACTGTCTAATTAAAATCAAGTCACAGAGGCTGCAATAAAAATAAAAACAATACTAATATTGATACTAACGGCTGATGGTGCAATAAAACATCAATTGTACTGTAATAAAGATAATCAAGAATGTGTCCGCTCAGTTTTATAGTCAATCTTGCGGTTCAAACTCCAGATAAAACAATGTAGTACCGGCCTTTGTTAATGCAATGTATTTCATATGAAAAGAACACAGGGTGAGGGTATAGCACAGGGCGGCAATCATCAAAAACACAAAATCAATAAAAGCAGGTTAATTTCATGGCAGGTGCAGAATGAAGGAGTTTAAGAAATTCTCACGTGGTTTTAGCATTTTACATTTTTGTTTATCCCTGTGGATTCATGATAAAGAAACAATTACATGGAGTCTTTTCCTTAAAGTACAATTAAGGTTTTTTTTTTCGTTAAAAATATAAATACATTAAAATAGAGTGCAGGTGGTGAGGGGGCTTCACTGTGATATGAATACTTAGCACAGAATAACATAGCAAAATGAAAGCTGAGCTCACAGCAAAATGCCTCCACTGCAGGTCACCAACTGCTTCCCTCTGCTCCTCATTTATGTAGCCCTCTCTGCTCAGCTACCCCTCCCCACTCCTCCCGTTTCTGCCCCCTCTTTGTTTCTTTCCTCCTTACATCTTCCACATCTTTCCCTAGGTGCCTTGTACAGATTACAACTCCAGGCTGGCCCTTTCTCTCTCCCCTCCTTGCTCGCCTTCTCCGCTGTGTTGGCTCTGTGATTAATGACAGCGACACTGCACTGGACAGCTGACTACATAGAGCTGGTTGTTGAACAACATATTGAGACATCACACACAGACGCACGCGCAAACACGCACGCACGTACAAAACCACAGACGGCCTTAGGAAAGGTATGGCTCAAAACGTTACAGGGTGCTGCTCCATTAAATCACTCTTTCAGGGTCAGGTGTTTGTCAATGCTTTTCAAAAACTCCCATCAGGCAGAGGGTCAGACAGAGCAAGGCGCTCTGTCCCTGGATATCACTGCAAGTCTCAATGTCAATACCAGCTCCTACACTAAACTCAGCTCTGCTGCAAAACTCTTTCCAATAAATAACTTACTTACACTTTTTTTATACAATTTATTCAGTTGAAATGAGTTTCTTTCTACATTTAAACTTGAAATTTGGTTAGGGGCTCATCAAGAAACGTCTTTCCAAAAGTCAAGTTAAGTTATAGTCACTGTGTAAAAGTTCTACTTTTTAAGTATGTCTTATTCTACTTCATTCATATTGTCTGATGTTGAGTTTAGTCATTCCTCACTGCCACCTGGCACTTGCTGATACATACAAGTAACTTACAAACATGGTTGTGTTTGCTCACTTAAGATAAAGCATTCATCCCAAGTTAACTATAACCTAGGTCCATAAAAACTTTTTTGGTTTCTATTATGTCACAAAATGGCTTTTCCACCATCACTGTTACACAAGACTCTGACAGTGTGGCTGTTTATAATGTTAAAGTGTCTCTCCCCCTCCCTCCCTCGCACTCCGCTGGATTTCATTGTATGACTCCATTGTAACATTAACTTGGCGGACATCCAGGCCAGATGTATGAGGGAAAGAGATTTTCAAACATTGGGTTTACATTGTTTTATTTTCTATTTTGCACAGTGTTTGTCTTCCTTGAGCACTACCCATCAGGGTTTGGGGGCATATTAACTCTGGAACAACACATGTGAACAGTTTTATGATAACTAGGGAACAGTTTTCTGCCAAAGTGTCATGTAAATTATTTTGCATCTTTTCTGCCCTCGGCTCTGCACATAACATCTCACAGACTCCAGTGTTTTTAATCACTGCTTGGCTTCAGAGTGAGTTCCAATAGTTTTAGTAATTTTGTCCATACTGGTTTAATGGCAAGTCCTCAATCCGTCATCCCACCCTTTACGTGACATACAGTGCAGTTCACACAACAGACTATACATTAGGTTTTTCATTTCATTCAATATTGTGCTTTAGAGCTGCATGGTCCCAAACAAATTAGCAATTTATCACATTACAACAAACCAACTGACAATCTATACACATGGAGCGTTCAAGGGCCCCGGGGATCTGGGGCCTCAGGGCAGTTTGTCCGCTTGGCGTGGTAAGTAATCTAGCACTCTGTTTCAGTATATTGTTTTATTTGCGCTGTAGTAAATCTTCAACAAAACCAAGATGTCTATTTTGCGATGCAGCTGCATTCATGCTGAAACAATGTATTGATTCCGATGAATAACCATATCAGTAATTTATCAAGCAAAAACCCAATTTACTGGTCAAATGGAGAAAAGCAAAGATGTCTGTTTCTCTGTGTAACATTACCAATATCAGTGGCTGATTTATCTGTTTAAATGCTTAAAGTCATGGTATTTTGTTTCTAACACATATTAGGTGTCTTCTACATTAGCACTTTTTTACAGTTTCATTAAGACATGACAGCACATTTATGAAAAAGAGCTGCATGACTTAAATCAAAAACAGAGAGAGAGTGATAAAGAGGGAGACAGCAATCTTCTCTCTCAGGCTGCAACACTGATGGATTTTAAAACTTACTTTGACGTTGAAGCCTAATTAATGACATGTCATCAGCACAAGTAACACCGTCATTTCTCACAGTGAATCTGTTCATGTATTTCCTGTGCAGTTCCATCATGTAATGTTATTACAGAGTGAATTATGCTGCCTGTATAATATCTGACAGTACACTTGAGAACTGAATGACAGAGCAATAAGTTGGGATCCTATTTTAATTAATTCAGTCATGCAATTGGCATTGGCATGAATGAACACTGGAAATACATGAAAAGACTGCTGATCAGATTATTACTGGTTGCTGGTTTTTATATAGTTTTTATAGCTGTATAGCTGCACAACTTGAAATTGGCCATTTTCACAGTGTTTACTGGTTTATTAAAGCAGAAGCTGATAACCTCTCTAAACATAACTTTTAGCCATATTTGCTAAAACTGTCAATGTGTCAGAGATAATCTGTGAAAAAAGCATGTTCCACCTGCTAGCCCTAATGCCATTTGCACAAATATACTACACCTGAATCAAAACCAACCAACCAGAGCCATTCCTACCTACATCAGCTTTAAACTGATTTGAGTGATTTCTGAGTCTGACTGAGCTTATTTTGTCCACAATTAGAGATCTTTGGCATTGACACATTGACAGGTGTCAAACTAAAATGAAAACAAACATAAAGTGTCTTAGAAATGTGTTGGTCCAACAAGTGCCTCCAGAACAGTCTCAGTCCTCCAAATTATTGCTTCTCCAAGTCTCTGAACTCTATTGGAGGGATGAACACCATTCTTCTAAAATTATTCTCTCATTTGGTGTTTTGTGATGGAGGTGGAAAGTCCTATCTAACACTTCACTCCAAAATCTCCCACAAATGTTGAGTTTGTTTGAGATGTGAGCTCCTGGTTCAGTGATATTAAGTTGATAACCTTAAATTATAGATACAATATGAATCAAACTTACACTGAGAGAATGCAGCTCTTGAAACAGATGTGAAGGACTGTGCAATCAGCTACAGGGAAGATTAAATAATATTCATTTAAATTATTGATGTGGCATGATGATCAGATAAAAGGGTGCATGTCTGAAAGGCGCGATACAATGCTATACAAACACTTCTGGTTTTTAGCAGATGGTACACAAGACTTTTCTGACATCACTTCGAGATGTCTATATCTTGTAATGGGCATTTGCTGTTATTAACATTTTCAGAATAAATGCAAATAAATTTGTACCATCACCTTTAAAAAATACCAGTTCATTAGAAAATATACCATCATTAATCAATAATCAATCATTAACCCACACATTAATGAAATAGCATCAGTTGCAATTCAAGAAAATTTGTGATGTTTTCAGCAGCTACTAACGCACCCCTGAACAGACAATACACAACTTAGAAACACATTAGGAAAAAACATTTCCTCTCCGTATTTAAAACTGACCACTGCAGATGTGAGCCAGGAAACCCAATGTAATTACACGTTTTAATTATAGGAGGAAAACAAGGCCTGCTGTTGTTTTTAGGTCAACAAGTCCCTTTGATCTCCCGTAACTGTGAGCAAGCCACACGGCTAAGACATGAGAGGGTGAGGTGGAGAGATAAGAGCTGTGAGCACGCAGCTCTAATCTGATATTTGAAGGGGGGGGGCATGGATAATGTGTTACATATTTTCCTGTGAACTGCAGAAACTATATGCCTCCAAGTCTGGCATTTTAAAAACCTAGAGGGACACTTAGATATTGTAGGACTAAAGATAAAAGTTGTAAACACACTGATGTAATCTGAAAATCAGGGGGATTAGCGCTTAATACAGTGTTTTGCCTGATACTACTGCAGATAATCTTGGGCAATTTTAGGTATTTAACTGTCAGGACATGATCTAGAAATTATTATGAGGATCTAGTAAAATCTCACCAGAGCTAAAACACCATGCAGATTATTTAGTGTTGTAAGGTCACGTGTGTATTTAATTCCTAACTCCTTATCTCTGAACAGCAAGCCTTTCCATTCTGCCAGTTGAAACAAGAGTTGGATATGCACCCTGTAGTCAAAACTAAAGGCAATGCACAAATAAGTGGACATGGGTACGCCCCAAACAATTAAAGCAAACTCTGGAGCTCCGGCTGTCTACACAAAATCTCTGCATACTTGCAGCTGAATACTGCTACTACAGCTTGAGTCTATGGCAGCTCACACAATTTCACCTGGAAAAAAAAGGCTTGTGGAATTATCACAATTTCATCAAGCAGGTCAGTTATGCCAGTGATGTAAGATATCATTTCTACAAAGTTTTATTTTATTAAGGCACTGAAGGCACCTCTTCCTGTAGAAAAATAACCAATTCTGAGTTAAATTGTTCCTTGACTCATCCTGTGACCCTGCTATAACAATGCTTGACTTCTTCAGAAAATTGCTGGTGGAACTGCCATGGTAACCGTTTCTCACCATGTTAACGTCTCAGCATTCCACATTTAAGCTGCACACAAGGTGATTCTTCTCTCATCTAAAAAGGCAATGTTAGCTTTATCATTACAGGCCACAATAAGGCTGGGAAATAAAATGGTTTCGATATGAGATTTTGATCAAATTTGTCAATGACAATGATAAAGCTGACATTTTGTACAAGTATAGCTAGATCTAACAGCCTATAACATAGTAGGAAGAGAAAAGGCGACAGTTCATCTGCAGTTTTTGGCCTGTACATCAAAGTAAATTCCTAACATGCAAATGTAAAAAGTGAACTCACTGTTATGCTCCAAAGCTGAGGAAATTCCTGACAAATAAGGTAACCCAGCATCAATTACATGGAAGTGGTTTGGCCATCTCAAAAGTGCTGATCACAGATTAAGAAAGTAGGTGTTGGTGCCAACCAAGATGGGAAACATATCAAATCTTTATCATCACCAGAGAAGTAACATCCCAGTAACCACGGAGGCTCATGTTAGCCTGCCCAAAAGTTTATTCAAAGTTCATAGTGGTTCTTCTGTTGTTGGCAATAATTAATTGTGTCATCTTTTGTATCCACTGCCTCAAATGAAACATATTTAAAAATGTGCAAAGATAGAGAGATCACAGCTCTTCACTTCATAATGAAAGGCATGATGCCTCATAGTACAGAGGAGAAAGACGAGAATGTGCTGAATGTTTCATCTTAAGAATAAGGTAAGTATAAGCTAGAATAAGTAACAGATCAACACATTCCCTTTTTGAGTGCACAGAGGGTGGCACGCGTCTCCTCCCTTGCCCTGCCTCCCCCTCAGAAATAACTGCCCGTGCTCTGGCACGGGGCCAGGATGTCTTACCGTTTTATCAGCTTGTTTGGCCACGCCTCATCAGCATTCCTGCCCTGGATAATGAAACTACAGCACACACCCACATGGGCAGGAACCCTTTCATACACATCCACCTTACAATCTATATGTGCAAGTGTAAGCGCACACCAGGACACACCCCATGATTGTAGTTTGTTTCTCTACTTACAATACCACACACACACTCTTAGCAAAAAGTATATTTCAAAGAGACAACACAAACCATATTTCACTTAAAAAAGATGTTGATTTGATTGTCCAGTCTGTTACTACTAAAGAATATAACAGACTAAATCCTGAAACATGATATCACATAGACAGGCATCCATAACACACAACGGCAGACTTTTGTTTGGCTAAAGATAATTAAAAGTCTGTCAACAAGCTAATAACTTCCTGACAACTCCCCACAAAATACAACCTCTGCTTTCCTCCCTGCCTCCTCTTTGTCTGGCAACACTTCCCCTTCACCATGCTATGTCATCTCTCCCCTTTTACATTCATCATCTTTGCTCTGATTTCTTCAAAGGGTTTATTCATTTCCTCCCTGCTACCGCCCCACAAGGACCTTGTGTATTATTGTTTTATTTTGTCTTGGATACTACTTTCATTCTCCTTTTCCACTTCTGCTCAGCCTCCTTGTTCATCTATCAAGACTGATAGCTCGATATTATAGCAGTCAGAGAGCTGTTTTTGCCTCTTGGTTTTATAACAAATAATCACATATCATGGCGCTCTTAGTTTCCTGACGCATTGAGTGAGGTGAATGACAATTAACCTAATGACGAACCATTTGCTGAATGACAGGCTACTGACTGCCTCATCTGTGAAGACAATTCCCAATTGTACAACTCCAACCTGAATTTTGCAACCTTCAGTCAGACTCAGAAAACAAAAAATTGACAATACTTGACAAAAGGGTTGCATTTCTCTCCATTGTGGGCCTTCATTTTGAGCTTTATTTTTACTGAATTATCCCCACTACACCTTTTCTTCCCAGTTGAGCATCACTTAGTAAGTTAACATCTTCATGTACAAAAACAGGTTGGTCAAACTCAATGTTGTATGCAAAAAAGCTTTACATGAGTTGACAGAATACTTAGCAGAGACTTTTCAATGGAAGTAGTATGAAAAAGGTCTATTGTATCCTAAATACAAACACATCCAAGACTTTCTCATTGCCTTTCACTTTCTTATCCCTGTTAGCTACAGTGGATGCAAGCAGGAACACAAAGATTAAAACGAAAAATGTTTTTAATACAAGTAGCATACTTTCTGAGTCGGATGAGGCAGATAGGGAGGACGGGGAGAGGGAGAAAGACGGACTGAAAGCGAGCTGTCTCTGTGACAATTTAAAAACATGATTTGCCGAGCACTGGGAGGGAGGATTAGAGACTGGACTGCTCTACAACACACACATATCCTGGCTTTCTAATCCTGGAACACATTAACAGCCATAATTACACAGCTACAACAGATTAGTGTTGCAGGGAAATGACTGACTGATGGGAAGAGAGCGAGAAAAAGACATAGAGCAGCAAATACAAAGGGAAGAACGGGATGAGATGAAGCAATTAAGAAGAATACATATTCTCCTTCCCAGAGAGGGGGAGGAGACGAGAGGCGGACAAAGGAGGTGAAAGGAGAGCAGGGAAAAAGTGAACACAAGCAAAAGAGGAATATTTAAAATGTCAAAAAAACAAATATGGAGAAGAGAGAGAGGGGCCAAAAACTACCCAAAAAAAAGTAGGAAGAATGACAGCAGAAGGAGAAGTAGAAGCAAAAATTTCAAAGGGGAATGTGAAGGTAGTAAGAGGAGGAGAGACTACAAAGTGCTGACAGCGGTGTGGGAGAGAGAAAGAAAACAGAGGAATGAGAGACAGGAAAAAAGAAGAGCTGTGGGAGAGCAGGCCAAAACACACAACGTGCATGTGCTTAACAAGGCATTTCATTCACACGCACGGGAAACAAAGTATTTCAACACTTTGAGACCTAATCGATAGAGCAGGGAGGTGCATCATTACACACACTGCAGCCGCAGGAAAACACACCTGGAGCACTCACTCTGTCGCTCAGTAAACATTAATAACAAGTAAAATGTTGCTGCTGTTGGACCTCACATAAAACTGTGCTGCGCCATATTAACCTTTAATTATTCAATTTCAAAGTCAACCTGAAATTTAACTCAGGTTTGCCAAGAAATCAGAACATGTGTATTTTGTGTATTTTGACATGTGTAATTCAAGTCATATTTGTGATGACCAAAATCACTATTAGCTTTCATTTCATCATTGAATGGTAGTGGGTCGCCTAGGTAGCTAATGTCCAGTTGAGGCACACCAGTGAGCCAAGTGTGGACAAAACAAGGAACATGGGATTAGCTCATCTAAATGGTATGCAGGCTTTTCAATGTTATCAATTACACCTGTGCTTTTCCTGCTGTGACATACCAAAATGTCTGCTGTGAAAAAAACAGGCTGTCAGATGTCAGCCAACAGCTGCTGGTGGGAAACACACACCCAGGAGCTTCAAGCTGAGAGGGATGCTCAAAAATGCTTTTGTCCTTTTTGTGAAACACAGTAGCAAAATCATTACTGTTTTATATTTTCATTATATATTTAATAATTTTCATTTTTATCAATGAAAAGGACACTAGCTGGACCTAAAGCAGCTGTCTATACACAGCTGAACATCTTGTTAGCTTATAAACTGTACACTGTTCCTCTCATACTTCTATGGGGAACAGAGTTATCTCATAAAGAAGAACAGGAGCTGGGGGAGGAAGTGTCCAAAGAGGAAGAAGAGTTTGAATGAAAGGGAAGCGAGCGTTGTGGCTAAGTGGAGAGCTGCCGTATGTGAGCGCTGAAGAGGAGACAAACTTGTGGAAAGAAGAGGATGATAAGAGGTGAAGGGGGCACAACACGAGGAGCACTGAGTGGGCAGCACTGATGTTCAGATAGATAAAAGCAGATTAAGAGGCAACAAAAGAGTAGAGGGGGCAAGAAAAAGAGGAGGGTGAGGAATAAAACAAGTGCATCTGCAAGTGCTGTCTCTGTGTGTGTCTGACATAAACACAAACACACGCACACACAGCCTCGACATCTCCCACTCAATCACAACTGAGACCATCTATCTATATGACCGGTGTGCTCTTTGAATAATGGAGCCAATATGAAGCTAGTCA
Source organism: Amniataba percoides (assembly GCA_037176925.1). Classification (NCBI taxonomy): domain Eukaryota; kingdom Metazoa; phylum Chordata; class Actinopteri; order Centrarchiformes; family Terapontidae; genus Amniataba; species Amniataba percoides. Next base: position 18,248,933 of record JBAJHX010000043.1, on the reverse strand, counting down.
CTGAGAAGATTCGGTCGTCTGATGGGGGTCACAGGGTTTCTGCCCAGAGAGCGGCGCGGGGAATCAACAGCGGTCATAAAGGAATCACCACAGGGAGTCATTTGCATTTCACACTCACAAACTAAAGTGGAAACGACTTGCGGCTGCTCCTGTCGGGACCATCGCAATTCATATCAGATATGCTTTTAATTTTTTATACGGCAATTATGGAGAACTGGACCTCCATGGCTTTGTCTAATTTCCCAAGACTTTGGGATCTGAAAATCATATGGCACTTTCATGATGTAAAAAAAGAGAAATGACAGAGCTTTTGATTAGTCTTTTATGACTTCTGGGAAAACCTCAAATATTATGAAAGTGCTGTTTCATAAAGAGTTATCTCGCCTCATTTCTACGTCTTTCAGGAGTTCATAAAAATCTTAAAGCCAATATTACAAAACGAGCTCTGACAATGAATAATGTAGCCAACCGATGGCCCGGAGGTCAGACAGAGTCGAAAAGAGTTAAAATTACATTTGTTCGTGCTTTTGTTCACTTTCTTGAGCACACTGTACTATTTGTCATTAATGGAACTGAAACATTATTCCACAGCCTTTTGCATTCAGACAAATGAGCAGCATTAACTTGATATAAGAAAATCCATCACACCTGCCTTGTAAGGGGACTCAAGGTGAATACACGTTGAGATGTACCTGCCACCGCCATTAGCACTTTCAAATTGTAATTCTCATAGTAAATAGAAAACCCTGAAAACTATATATTCATAATATGTATTGTTTTGCAACCAAAGATCCAGTATTGTAGTTGTACCAGTTGCAAAACACTGGAACAATACCTGATCCCAGCTGGACACAAGTCCTCCTTTTAAACAAGTATGCACTTGGAAAAAGTACAAATCTTTGGTGAAATTGTATTAAAACACCTGGCTTGCTGCTGTACCTTACATGCATCAGTTACACTAAAACACAGAGTTACATGTCATAACTGCGCCCACACCCCTGAGAGGCTTTTTGTGAGGGGATGTTTCAAACCTAAGATCGGTACCTGTTCCAGGAGTTTTCTGTATCGCTGCGTGGCCTGCTGGATCAGGTCTCTCACGGTCCAGCCCTCCTTGCAGGGGACCACCACGCCTGTCTGCCCAAATGTCACCGTCACCTTCATTGTGGCCTCTTCATCCGAGACACAGGCCCTCTGGATGCTGGGACGATGGACGATGACAGGTTTTAAACTTTAGCCTCTCCTCCCCCCCTCGCCCCAAGAAGGTGTTGGGAAAGAGGCAGGGATGTGACAAGGGAGTCACCCAAAGCAACTTGTTTTAAAGTTAAAGTGTCAAAGTGGTCCAGGGTCAACACGGCCTCTTACTCAGACACTCAGATGTCTTTACAGTCTGTCCATGTCATCTCTGCACACCACAGTTCACACTATGACTTTGTCAATGAGTGGTCATCAAGGTTCACCTCCTCACATCTCCTCCTGCAGCATCCGGCAACACTCTTCATGCACAGCGAGGTTCAGCTCCCACACACCTTGAAAACACGTTTCATGCTGGAACTGTGTGCTGACTGCTTAAAAAAGGAAAAGAAAAAAATAGATGCATGTCGCGTCACTTAACTTCACTAACAACTAAGCTAACTCTGCTCAACTTCGCCTGACAGAGGCTAACAGTCGGTCAGCTAGCTCCGCTCGGCTACAAAAAAAAGAAGAAAAAAAGGTAAAGGGTTAGCTCGGTGTTGTAACCTGGCCCGGCTGGGACGAGAGAGCCGAGGATGAAAGTTTCCCCTTTCGACGCCCTCTCCTCTCCGCCACACCAGGTGACCCGCTGAACTTTTCTCCAAACTTTAGCCAGCCGACTCCAGCCGCTAGCTAGCTGTTAGCCACCTTAGCTGAACTCTGGAGGGAGGGAGGGATGGAGCCGCTCGGGCATCACCGCCAAACTTTCTCCTCTCGAAACTTTTCCTTCCTCCGGGCGGTCAGTGCCAGCCGCTTCATCGCAGACACACGCGGAGAGCCGAGGTGGAGCTCCCCTCCCTTTATTTTTTTGTTTGTGTGTGTTATAATCCGGGAGGGAGGCGGCGGAGAGCGGAGCGGCTGCGGTGTGTTTGGGGAAAGTTTCAGAGATTCCTCCGCAGCCCGTCCGCTCCTGACCAGTTCCTGACCAGAGACTCCACAGGCGGACTGTCACTGCCTTAAAGGGGAACTACACTCTGTAACTTTTACTGTTCACACTACTACAGCTCATGTGCAGGGAATATAATAACCAGCGAAAAGTGATTTAAAAGAGGGTCGTTGACATTAAATCTCACACAGATTTACATTGCCTCCATAAGTAGTACTGCATATAGTCCACACCTCCTCTGTGATAGTTCCTGCTCAAACAACAATATTATTATATCCACAGTTTGAAAATGACTAATAAAAATTTGGAAATATAAGTTCCTTGACACTAAGTCTCACACATTTTTATATATTAGTATTGCATATGGTATAGTATAGTTCCCATTACAGTTACTGTCCAAACAGTTCAGGAAAAGTAAAAAGTTTTTTTCTGTGTTATGTTATGTGCAGTCAAGCTACTCTAAACTAGTTGAGCTTTTTTCTAAAAACAGGTTGCCTGACTTTAAGTCTTTCACAGTTTATATACATATGTAGTACTGCATGTAGTGCATACACATGCTAGTACATACTCAGCTACAGTTACTTCTCAGAGCACAATATTTTGTGTGCTAGGAAATATAATAACCAGTGAAAAGTTATTAAAAACATATCGAGTCTTACACAATTTTACACACACTGTTACTTTTACTGTTCAAACAAGTACATATTATGTGTAGGAAATGAATTAACTAGTTAAAAAACAGGTTGCTTGACACAGTTTCACGTAAGCAGTGCTGAATATAGTGCGGCTTACAGTTACTGCTCACACAACAATATATAATGTGCAGGAAATATAATATCTAGTAGAAAGTGACAGTTGCTTGACATTAAGTCTCACACAATTTTATGTACATAAGTATTATTTCAGTATATAAATAACAACATACAGGCATCATGCATATTATATATATTTCCACATACAACCCCATTACCACAGGAGGTCTTTGTTAGCACAATATCACAGAGGACTATCTTTCTAGATAAATGTCCCTCTGGATCTCCAAAACAAAGAACAGACATGTTGATTCTCTGGGGTTTCATTCAAATTTCACTCAGCCATTTGATCCTTTGTTAATAAAAATTGATGAGTGGATCATTAACATAAAAGTATAGCCATGTTTATGACCAATTTAATGAGAAAAACATAAAAGTACCTTTTCACAAAGGCTGAATTCCATTTAGCTGCTCTGGCTCCTGGTATTGTTTATGGTGTCAAAACTTACTCGAACACATGAATCATACAGAGCAATTTTAATATTTTTATTTTTTTTTCCCCCTTTTTTTTTTTTTGGGGGGGGGGGGGGGGGGGGGGTCTCTTTCTTTTTTTTTTCCCCCCAAAAACCCTCTAACCACTCCTGGCGCAAAAACCAACAAAGACATGGTGATTTTCAACA
>JBAJHX010000043.1:18233403-18245312 GCA_037176925.1 Amniataba percoides | reverse complement strand
AACAGGAATCACACGGGTCCAGTTTCCTGTTTTTATTTTTTTTTCCCCCTTTTTTTTTTTTGGTTGGTGGTGGTTCTGCTTATTATTTGTTTCTCACAAAAAATCTATTAAATATTCATGATGCAAAAATAAATAAATAAATGATGATTTTCAAAAAACATAAAAAGATCCCAGTCTGGCTGAATCATTATGTAATATCATCATGAATTTTATGAATAGCGATAGATGTTTTACGTTTTAAAAACGTGGAGACGGTATGCATGCAGTGACAGTCCCAATAGTTTTAAAGAGTAAATTAAATATCAGAGCTATAATATTAAGGGATTCACATAAAGACTGCATTCGGACAAATTTGCATCTCACAAACCTTGAAACCCCTTGAAAGTCTCAATACTGGCTGACAGAAGCTCAGCATTTTAATGTTGAAGCCAACAAAAATACTGTATTTACAAAACATTTTGGCTTCCACAGTTTGGTTCATCTTCAAAGAGGAAAGCCTTCCCTGTGAGGTGGAGTTTGGCTTTGTAATTAGCAGCTCAAACGTATGCATGTGTATGTCTGCTAATTGATTTGGGCTAGGTTTAGTTTCTGGGTCACTGAATTCCATTGCTTCTAATGAACCCCAGGGGAGGGGGAACGTTGTGCATGCCTGCATTTTTTCTCCTCTTTCTTTGGTGAAAGTTTGAAAGTTAGATGAACACTTGAAAAATCATTTAGGATATGAATTTTGAAATGTTTAAATTAACTGTGAAGGCAAAATGCATGTCTTCCTTTTTAAACTTGTGTCTTTGGAATTCATATTTATTTTTACAATTAATATATTATTAATGAGTAGTGAATTAGTGTTTACAATATTCAGAGTAATGCACAATAAAACACTGTAAATGTAATAATTAAAGGACAGAGTTAGTTGTTTTAATATCATCTCATAGTATCTAATTCAGCTCTTATCATCATGTGACATGTGAACTGTCAATGTCAGTTTTAATTTGATTTATACGATCCACAGGAGTTTCTTTTCAGATTTCCCCATCACCGACAATAGGCCTTTTTCATAGAGAACATTTGATCATGTCACAGCAAAGTACAGTTGTAAATGATAAACAGAGTGATCATTTAACTCCATTCAGCTGCTTCTGTCTCAGGGTCCTGTTATTGTGCGTGCTAGCTCACGACTTGACATTATTCCGTTTATTTTATCAATTTCCTACTTAGATAAGTCAAAATGGCTGCTTTGAAAGAGGCCTATGACTGTGGTCATCCCCACAGAATAGTAAATAAATCCAGTGCTGTGTTTTGTGTAGAGGTAATCAAATCAAAGATAATGCATTATGATAACTCAACTAAACCTAACTGAAATAAACAAGAGAAAACACAACAAACTCCATTACAAACTCCAGTGAGACAAAGCCATCAGCACAGCAAAGACCCAACAAGTCCTCCAAACTAAATGACAAAATACAGTGTTCTTCTCTGTCCTTTTAGAGCAATATTTCAATACATATTCTAATGCAGCTCATTGCAACAATACTTAAAATATGACTACCACAAAAAAGAAAACTGACATATCTTAGATGTATATTGGGGAAATAACAACAGCACAACTTGTAACTAGTAAAAATGCCGAATAGGGTTTAAATGTAAAATGTAAAAAAAACATTGTCCCACTGCATACACACACTATGTCTGTATATTATTTGGTTCAGTATTTGTAGGGACATTCAAACATCCTGCCTTTTTCTTCAAGCTAACACCAATCTTTGTCCAGCTACCAAAGAAAAAAAAAGCTTTCCACTTTGGTTTTATTTTTCTCTCGCAGAGAGTTGATCCATATGGTTGCTCATTCCCTCTCCCCGGCCCATATGGTAAAATCGTAACCTCAGCAGTGTTCTGTGTCGTGCCGCCTCCATTATGAACTGTTATGAACCACAGCGAACATGCTAGGATGTGAATGCTCCCCTGCTGTTGGGCCAGGTGCATCCAGACCCCAGCAAACAAATCAATGCATGTGTTGGAACATGTTCTGCTTTAAAAAAAAGAAAAAAAAAGCGGCCTAGTGGGAGCATTATAAGATGCTGGTGTAGGATGGAGGCACACGTGGTGCACACGTACAGTATACTTCACATGAAAGCACATAATTACATGGACACATCATTCTTTGTCCTTTCAGTCACTCCATCGCCCCCTGCTAGGGAAAATAACACAGAATAATAATGCTGAGGATCATGTACATGTATTTTTCAGACAAGCCATCCATCATGCTTCTAAATAACCCTGAACAGCCTCAGATCAAATGCATTACCAGAGGTGAGAGGGAGAGACAGGCACATCTGGTGTAAGACAACAGGGGGCCGCATGCACAGCAATACCAAACTCATTCTCCAACTATGCTCCCAGGGCAGCCATTTGGCCTAATGTTGATGTAATACTCCCTTCTTTGGGCTGTATTTTGGTGCATACATTGGCATTTGTGATGACAAAAAAACATATTTACATCAGTGCATTGTATATTTAAAAGATGGATTTGCACCATGTACACACTAAATGCATACTTAATAGGCTACTGCTGCCCTCTTCAAGCTGAAACTCTTTAAAACTTCTTTGAGGGGCAAAACTGGCTGATGTCCTGAGGAGCCTAAGAAATGTTAAAAAATAAACACTTCTGCTTTCAAATTTCAATTTCTTTATGTTCTCTGAATAATATAGATACTATATGATACAGCGTGTTTACAATTTTTGAGGCAGTGCAGCTATACAACTATTTAAAGCTATTAAATATTTAAACTATTTAAATCACAGTGGCTCAAAACACAATTTTTAATGAGAAAGGAGTCTGTTGCGATTTTGACAGACCTCTATGACCACCCAACACCTTAGATTCCCTTTGGATTGCGTTTTGGCCCTGTCTGAGTTTTTCAACACACAATTTTACTATTTTGAGAATTTTGATTATTGTAGAAGGCATTTAAAAACGAGTCTTTGATAAAGTAAACTCTACCTTAGCACCAACTGGCAGACAGAAAAAAGCTTACAAAAGGTTAGATGATAAGCATAGAGGAGCATTCAGCAGCTAAAGGACCAGATTCTCTGGAGATCAAAATATTTGAAAAGAGCTTCACATTTACCAAGTGGCTATAATGTTACGTTTCTGAGTGTAATTATATCACATAGTGTAGATTTTAAGTTGGATTATTTCTGCTTTGCATTTGTGTAAGAAAGACCATGTGCTCTTCTTACACTTCAGACATTATCAGATCTATATAGTCTACCCTGTTTTCATTGTGAGCACATCACCCACAGCAAGTCTTTATGGCTCCCTTTCATTTATACTGGATGGATGGTCGACAAAAGAATGAAGTTTGAATTTAAATGATATTTTTGTATGATAATAAACGCAATGTCAAATGGTCCTGTATCAATGTCAGTGTCCTAAATTATATGTTTTTCATCTCAGCGCTTCAATTTGTGCCGTGGTCTACTTGCTGCTTTCATTTTGCTCTTGCCTGCTCACATTACTTTGCCTGCTCTGCGTTGCACTCTAAATCTCCAAATCTCATCAATAAATTATATTAACAAAATAAATCCAGCCCAGGCAGGATGGCATGCCCTGGTGCTCAACATGTTATATGTCACTGAAAGATTTTTCCTACACCCTGCAGATTGGTCTTGGGTGTGTGTGTGGAGGGGAGGGGGGGGGGCATGTGTCGACCACAGATACAGACAGATCGATACCAGGATTTGTCAGCGGGGAGATTTCGATCAGTCCACACCCCTAAACCCTCAGCCCCCATACACACAACAGTCACAACCCATATCCCACTGCACAGTAAAAACAATAGCAGGCTGTCAATAGATCTTTCCTTTACACACCCTAACATGCACAAACACACACACTACTAACCCTGTTGATCACCCTTTGTCCCCGCAGAGATCTTAAATGTGACACATACATACTGGCCTCATCCGGGGCAGATTGAAAACAACGATGGGCAACAACTTGGAATCACGGACATGGATGAATGGATGGGTGATTATGTTTGAAATGGAAAAATACCACACAACTCAGCAGCAAAGTAAATGTGGTTGCCTAATGTGGTTATTGTCCACACTGCAGTGGCTTTTTTTATTATTCCAAAAGGGATTTGCATTTCATTTAACAGAAAATAATTTCTTTTAGGACTGTATATTGTGAGTGAGTAGATTTAAAGTTGTGATTTTTTTTATGGAACTCATTTAAAAGGATTTCTGTTATGACAGATTTGTGAGATCCAACAAATAACCTTTACAACTGATAAAGAATCTAGTCAGTAGTCAGTTGTGTTTTTTTCATTCAAAAGTTTTCCCAGAATCATTTAGGAAACAGCTTTACTGCCATAGTTGTCTACATACAGTATGTCTTGTGATAATTTTACTCCTTTAGGCTGGTTTACATATTTTTCTTCTTGTCATTTCAATTTTTCTGGGAGAAACTCTACTTAGAGTCTGTTACTTACCCATATCTTTATAAAGAAAAACACAGGGTCGTTTACAGGGGCCAGGTAGCCATACAACAACAACAACAACAAGAAACCCTCCACCTGAAAAACATAGCTTCTCTCCATCCATTACTCTTCTTCTCTGCTGCCAAGCCTCTGATCCATGCCTTCATCACATGCAGAATTGATTACTGCAGCAGCATCATTTATGGCACATCTTAAAGTCTTAAATAAACTTCGGTGTATCCAGAACTCTACTGCTCGTCCACCCCCCCTCGCTCCTCTGACCGCACCCCTCCCCCCTGTCCTCCAGAACCTCCACCGGCTGGCTCCCTGTCCTACAATGGATCCCTCTCCTCACTCATTGGGCCCTCCATGACCCAGGCCCCCTCCTGTCTCACCGACATGCTCAACCGCCACACTCCTTCCCTCAGGCTCTGCTCCTCTTTTTCCAACCACCTGTCTCTGTCATTCAGACCCGGGGTGACAGAGCCTTCTCCATAGCTGCCCCCGCCCTCCCTCCACGAACACATCCGAGACTGCACTGATCTGTTCAAACTGCTCAAAGCTCACATTTTCAGCACAGCTTTTAGTGTGTGATTAATGTTGTGTGTTTATTCTTTAGTTTTTTCTGACCTTCATTTTCATTTTTTCTGACCATTTTAACAGTATAATGTCTTTGAGTACTGTGAAAAGTGCTCTGTAAATAAAATGTATTGTTATTGTTATTTTAAAGACAAATCTCAATTCTTGACTCAGTGATGAGGAAAGATCAGATTTTTCTCTATGCCTGTTCTGCACCAGACTACCATCTCTGGCACGATTAGTAGTAACTGCATGGACAGAGAACCAAACATGAAAAAAGGCCGACATTTGGCAGAGATACTTCAACAACTTGGGGAAAATAAAACAATGACTGCAGTTTCATTGTGAACAAACAGCAAGATAACGCAAAAGAAACAGAAAATGAGACAGAAAAAAACATGTTTGGCACAGACACCACTGAGAATTTGAGAAAACAAAGCTCATGTGTTAGAAAGGGGCAAAGTGCTGGAAGGAATATGAATATGCTCCTGTGATGACTTGAAAATCCTGAAAACAAAACAGTGTCTTCTTTTCAATTTTCCTTTTGCTTACATTACAGGCAGCCTGAATGTCCATGAGAAACATTTCTTATGAACACTGCTGTGTTTGTACATTGAGAGTGGGCTGCCAAACAGTTAGACAATATTTTTCTTTTGTGCATAAGATGGAGAAACGTTCAAGAAAAGCAAGATCAGGACACACAGTTAAAGAAAAAGACACAAGAGTGAAAACGAGACATTTCTGTTATTTACTATTAAATCTAACTTTGCAAATTCACAGCTGACAGTTGAGGAGGCTTTCTTCAGTTTGATTTCACCTTTCGACAGGCTGAACAATCGGTGAATGTCTGTCAAATTAAGTCGACGGACAAATTTCCACTCTTTCCAGTTGGATACAGAAATAGAGGAAATACATCCTTCACACCGATCAGTCTGATGTCGTTAGCAGGTGTTAAATGGGGAAGATACACACACACACTCTCTCACACCTACCATGAACTTATCCCGAGCGCACCTTGAGTTTGCATCTCTCTGTCATGTGCAACCACACTCACACACGCGCACACACACACACACACACACACACACACACACTTCTGGCTAATAGCTCAATTAACACACTGTCACTTCAGAAAATGTGAGCCCACTAAATCCACATGTCTCCAAGGAGGATGGCAACGAGAGAGGAAGTAATTGATACTATATTCACGGAAAGCTACTTTGAAAACTAATTATGTGTGTATAACAAGCAGAGAATTATTCCGACAGCTCCTGAAACCTATTAGTTGTGGGGACTGAGAGGTGTGTGTGTATTTGCATGTGTGTATTTTATCACATGACTGTGCTTTGATCTCTCCATTCACCGCCAATGTTGCAGAATATAGTAGTAAGACGTCAAGGCATCAGCATACAGCTGATCTTTATTTTTATTCTTTTATGAGATTTAGTCCAAGAAATATAGATTTAACTCTGCAATCAAGTAGAAATGTGGTTCAGCTGGTTTTGCCAGGCAGGCTTTGGGAGAAGACATCTTGAATTGGACGGAGTGTCTCCGTGAAGCCAAAGAAGTGTGGGTTGGTCATGCATATCAAAAGATCCATGAATTTACAGCAATGGGGAAAGAAAAGCACTAACCAAGAAAACTGATGTGATCCCAGGCAGGTTGTTTACATTCAGACTATTTACACGAAGCAAAGAAAACATGTATTATATACTCTATGTTCTTGAAGTTTTTCTTTGATTAAGTATCAGCTTATCATGCGAGGCCTCACCTGTTATCTTGGTGTGTTCTACGTTTTTGGCTTATATACCCTGTTTGGGCCGCTCAGTCCAGTCTGACTTGGCGAAGAAGTAAATCAGGTCAAAACTTATATATTTTTAAAGGCTCAGTAATTCTCTGAAAGTGCTGGGTATTGTAGCTTTATAATAATAATGATCTACATCTATATGTTTGTGTGGACATACTGCACTTATTGGAGACTACTTTCAGCTGTGGAATAATACACATTTTGTTGTTGCCAGAGACCATTTATGACAGCAGTGTAATGTCTGCGGGATTAACTCCTAATGAACAAGGGGCCCATGTTCATCACAATGAAGGAACATGTAAGCCAGCGTAATGTTGTGACTCACTGATGTGATTTTAATAGTTTTTGGACAACAGTGGAGCTCTATGGCACAGAGAAATAAGCTATATCACGCCACACTGGCAATACTTGTTAAGCAACTCTATTCATTGTTGGTTTTGTCCTTCTCGTGGGATTCGGTGACGGTAAGAAAAATGTGGACTATCATCAGCCGGGTCCTTTAAATCAATACAGTTGGTTATATTTGCCTTTTCAGTGCAATAAGAATTTGATGTGAGCTGATGAATAGGGCGATGGAATGGGAAGCAGTCTGACTCTGAATTGGATTCAGAGGAATTGCAGACCAAAAGACCATCGGGTTCACGCCCTCTATCTCCTTCCTCTCTTTTACAAAAAATATGACATTTTCAATGCATGAAGCAATTTAATCTCTCTCTCTTCTACGAAAACGCCTGTAAATGAGCGTCTGTGAAATTAAGGAGATCGCCCAGAGATTGGTCAGTCTGTCGATCTCTCTCCCTCCCTCTTTCTTTGGCTCCATTCTGTCTCCCTCTAATACAAAATATAAGATATTATCAATGCATGAGGCAATTTAATCTCTTTCCCTTCGCTCTCTCTCTTATGAAAACGTCTGTAAATGAGTGTCTGTGAAATTAAGTGGGAGATCGTTCTGTTTTCTCTGAGGTCAGTCTTTCTCTCTCTCTCCTTCTCTCTCTGCCTCTGTGATCAGTCCATTTGTCAGAGGTCAGACTTGTTCCCATCTGGGAGCGGCATTCTGCCTGCCAAACATTCCCCATTACCGTATGTAAATTCATTAATTGCAAACCCATAACTACATCATCCTTATACTTTGACCTCTCTTACACAGCTCCCTCCCTCCACACACACACACACACACGCACACACACGTTCACGCCCTCCGCCCTCATGCAAATAAGGAACAAATAAATAAATAATTGAATATACAAGCATTTCATGTCTGGGGCAAATCCTCAGAGAGGCATGAGAGAATAAGAGGGAGATGAGAAAAATAGGAAGTGAGGGGGAAACATAATGAGAAAGACAGAGAGAAAAACAGAAAGGAAGACCGAACGAAAGAAAAGAATGTGAAGGGAGAAAGAGGTGGGGGCTTATGAGGGCTTAAACAACGAGGCGATGAAAAGCGGAGATGATAGCAGACTGACTGACTGACTGCCTGAATGAAATCAAGGTTTTTCAGAAAAACAGAATAGGATGCAGGGAAAAACATCCTTTTGTCATGTTAAACACGCCGTCTCATTGGAAATGTCTTGGCCTGCTTTCTTCATCCTAACATTGTCACCGCGAATAATAGTGGAGATTAACACAGACTCTTGCTTTGGATTAATCCCGGAGCAGTTCAAAGAATTTTACACAGAATGCAATGTGTTGATGCCCCTAAGCTGGAGAATAATATGTAGATGCACTTCTAGCTATCAACCTACTGTAAGTGTGCAAACTGTTAAGCTGTCTTAGTAATGGCAGCGGCGGCAGAAAATCGCTCATTGTGCGCTCTCTGTATGCAGATGCGAGCGCTCCCTTTAAAGTACGCTGTATGTGCATTGCTGAAGACCAGGACAATGCAAAAAGCAAGTCATGCATCCTTGACAATGAGGTGTTGAAGCATACAATGTGCTTCCTAAAAAGCATCTAGTATAGTGTGTATTTGAAGATACAAGAAACTTTGTCTTGTCTCAGCATGCATTTATTAAATATATTAATGTACATTTCTTTTGTATAACTTTGTTGCTGCTCTTCATACAGTGTGTTGGTTCTCAAAATCAAAGTGTAACATTAAAGCTGCAATAATCAATTATTTTATCATCAATAGATAAAATGACCATACGCTCTGTGAAAGGTGTTACTCGCAGTGATGAATGCAACTATCATTTGTGGTTCACAAGAGGCACATTGAGCATTTTAGTGTCTTGTAGCTTATTGTCTTTGTTATACTCTTGCAGGACTGCATGTCCCTCGGGATGCATAACTAAAGGGGGAAAAAAGGGGAAAAAAAGGGGAAAAAAATATTAGACTCAAACTTATAGTCACCAGGAACATAACTCAGTCAGTGTTGCTTCACATGTTAGCAGTCTACTATGTCATTTTTTAGGTGATATGTTAATGTTGTGTTTATATATGTTTACATTTTTCATACCAGTTTGCAAATTTATAGTAAGGAGCAGAAAGACTGAAGGACCTGATGTGAACACTGGCCTAATGCACCAAACTGAACTCGGGATTAACATGTAGGCCCGCTAAGTAGTTCAGCATGTCAAATTGTTAGTCCACTTACACAAACCTACAAATAACTTAAACACAGTAGCCTATTTATGATAGCACAAAACAAAGTCTGTTTCTTAAAATATAACCTAATACTGTTTTTTCTTCACTTTTATATACATGTATTTCATCATATATTTGTTTCTTTTCACAAAAAACACACTAAAAGCACAATTTATGCAGACATTAAAAGATAGCCTCAAATAGACATTTGTGGAATCTCAGTGTTTTGGATGAATACCATCCAAAACACTGAGATTCCACAAATACAACATTACAAAACTTGTTGCTGTGGAAATCAGGTCAGAGTTACTATAATTGTTACACATTTTATGACAACACAATTGTAATACATCCTGTATTTACTTTGCTACACCTGAAAAGTATGTCATTGCCACACATAAACAGTGTCATTGCACAGATCCTTTGCTGATTTCTTACATCTACAACAAAACACAGGGTTAAGAGGATATTTGTAAAATGTAAAATACACTATTAGCATAACAATGTCCATTTAATTAAGGATTTATCAAACTCATTTCCAGCAGTTTGAGAAACAGCTTGTTTCCAAGTCAGAAGCAAGATGTGCTGCATAATACCACAGTACGTTCAGACATTCTGTGTGCTTGTGTGTGTGTTTGTGTGTGTACAGAAGGAGAAAAAATAGGACATTGTTGTTAGGATTTGCGGCCTTTGTAAAGAAGAATCCAGCTTTAACAGACATCAAGAGATTGTGATTTGCTGTTGATTTTGATACATGGATGTGCAATCACAACACAGAAATTAAATCTGTCTCTATTGTACTTATTGTATGTTACATGCCACCCACTCCTTACCCCCTTCCCCTTCAACAATAAACAGAGTGGGGAGAAAACTTTCTTCATCATCATATTTTAGGACTTTAAACTTTAAATACTTAATTTCTCAACATTAGGAAGAACCATTCAGTGGGAGTCTGTGCTTTGTGGAAAGTGCTCCCTCTACAGGTCACTGTGATAAGTTTCAGTCTGCACCACTTAGATGTTCTCTCTGTTACAAGTCTCAAACATGTATTATTTATTGAGCCGTATTTCTTGAAAGAAAGTCATTTTAGATTTTTATACTATAGATGATAACTGGAAGTTTGTCTTTCTCTGGTTCATTCTTGTTGCTTTTCTTCCCCTTATTCTATCTCAAATAAATGTTTTAAACAAACGGCCAGTGTGTGCGTGCTCTATAGCATGCATCATTAAATGTGTAAATCAATCCTCAAGTCTGCCACTGCACAGCTGAGATTATGTTGTTATTTTTCTGTCCCCCTCTGAGAGAGAAAGCCTGACCCGCAGAGACAGATAGAGCGAAATTGAGATCGAACACAATGAAAAAGGGAAGAAAAATGGTGAGAAAAAAAAGGTCTTGGAGAAGAAGACGAAAAAAGTGACCAAAAGGGAAAGAAGAGACTGGAAGAGACTGGAAGAGACGATGAGACGATGAAAATATTCAGTTCTGACGGTGAGAAGAAGTGAATCTATTTTGGGGGCGTAATGTATATTCAACTTCATACACTGTTCTACAAAGCCACAGCCAGCTTAGAAAACACCAACAGATCTATTTATTAGGAACAATATTTTCATAGTCCCCTCATATAAAATTCCATTCCTCTGTTCACTTTGGCGAAATAGAAGCCACACGTCCACACTGTGTGAGATATTACTGTGTGCCTCGTGAAAATGAATAATATATGATTGGCCTGAGACTGTGGCGCTCCTGAAACCACAGGAAATCATATCCTTCTTCTTCACACTCCTTTTTCAATTTTTTTTCCTTCTTTTTCTGCACTTTCTGCGGTGTGTGCGCATAGAGTGGAGTGGGGGGTTGGTCAGTGAACTTTTTAGCCTATAATAGTGGGGGCAGGGATGGAGGGAGACATCACAGCACTCTTAAATTGAATTTTCAACAGCCCGTGGTTTGAACAGGTCACAGGGCCGAAAGACGGAGAGGGGAGAAAAAAAAAGAAATTGTGAGAGAGATGGAGAAATAGTGTGTAAAAGAAGGATTGTAGTGTACTGTATAGGGAATGAAAGGATGAGAGGGAGAAAAGAGAGGAGAAAAGTCTATTTTATTTGGCATTCAAGTGTGATTGCTGCCTGAAATCAGGCATTACCACTCACTGCACACACACACACACACACACACACACACACACACACACACACGTGCATGAACACACACGTGAACGCAAACACAAGCACACACTGACCTTTCAAAGCTTTCCACATTTTTGATAACCTGTGCCCCCCTCCCTCCCTCTTCCCTTCCTTTCATTACGGCTCAGGGTCATTTTCCTTAAATCACACCCAAAAGTACAGTGATGGAAAAAAAGCAAGCAAGCAGAGAGAAAAACAGGGAGAAAGAAAGAAAGAAAGAAAGAAAGAAAGAAAGAAAGAAAGAAAGAAAGAAAGAAAGAAAAGACCGCTCTCAAATCT
>JBAJHX010000043.1:18220901-18233303 GCA_037176925.1 Amniataba percoides | reverse complement strand
GTACAGTGATGGAAAAAAAGCAAGCAAGCAGAGAGAAAAACAGGGAGAAAGAAAGAAAGAAAGAAAGAAAGAAAGAATGAAAGAAAGAAAGAAAGAAAGAAAGAAAGAAAGAAAGAAAGAAAGAAAGAAAGAAAGAAAAGACCGCTCTCAAATCTCAGCTCTCAAAATGGAGCACAGAAGTTGATGATCGTTAAAAAAGAAAATGTCCCAGTCATCTATTGTAATTCTATGCCCATGTGCCCGTGTTTCAGCCTTCAGCCTCGTGGCATATACCTCACTGACAGGCAGTGCATCTGAAAGACGTCAGCATGAATGTTAATGCTGCACCGGATCAATAGTGTTTCTGGGAGTTTGACCCTTTAACCTTCTCGAAGAAACAGGAGCGCTATGTTTTCTGTAAAGCAAATTGAATTGACATTTCTCTTGCAACTATTACTGAATGGTGCTGAGCATTATTTAAACATCAATTTGAAATTATTGTTGTACTGCAGGAACTTTTTTTAATTCCTCAGGACAAATCACTTTGTATCACTGTATGAAATTTGACTAAATGCTTTCTGAGTCAGATTAGACCATTTACACCACTCTATCTGTACATTAAATATGTAGCTGAAGAAAGTGAATATCCGCGTTTCAAAATGTTGACCTCTTAATGTTTGAGCTGGACCGTTGCGATCTTTCAACATATCTTGAAACCTTGAAAGAAAACCTTTGTTTTAAAGTAAGAAAACCTCAGTTTTACCATAAATAAATGTCATAGTCCGACCACACCCAGCAGCACTTCTACTTGTGTGTGTGTTAGGGGTTTGTCCGGGCTTAGTACTCACACACACACACAAACACACACACACACACACACACACACGAGGACAGCCTCATGACCTGTGTTTGCTTCTGAAGAGGACAAAAAAAAGTTTTGTGTGTATAAAAACTGCTGATTCTTTTTTTATGATCTCTCTCCTTCCACCTTCTCCTCTCCCATCATCCTTGACAGCTCCCTCACTTTCTTCCTCTTTCTCCGCTCTTTTATCTTTGTGCTAAACTCTTTCTGCCCAGTTAATCTGAGTTTATAACTTTTTAAAAAATAATTCTCTCAGCGTCCGCCTTCAGAGGTGAGTTTCCTCGTGGTGCGCTCGTATAACAATCTGATCATCCCTGGCAAAATAAATCCTTCGCATAGCAGACAGGAATCAAATGCGGAGGGAGAGAAGTGGAGCGTTAGGAAGCAGATAAATAAAAGACAAGTGAAAAGATAAGAGATAAACAAGGTGTTCTTCAGTTTCCTTGAAGAGAGATATAATAACACACTCAAAGCCTGATGGGAACCTGAGCTAAGAGGAGAAAAAAAAAGACTTTCTGTGTTGTTGTAGTATCAAGTATTTCCTTTGAAGAGGGTTTGTTCCCATTTGTCTTCAGAGAGAATGGTGACTAGCCCCAAAGTGACCTTTCCAGCTGCTCTCAACTTCTTTAAACCCCCCACCTCCTCCTCCTTTTTCTCTTGCTAACATTACTTTTCCCATTTCTTCTGTCCATTCACCCATCCATCCTCCCTCTCCTGCTATAATCAGAGCATCTCCTCACTTTCCTCCGTTCAATATTTCTTTCCATCCCATTTCTTTGTTACCTTCGTATCCCTCACTTCTTTAATAATCTCTCCATTCAGTCGTTGCCTGTAATGCTACACCTTTATCCACCTTTCTATCATCTGTGGATCCCTCTGCCTAATGGGTACTTAGAGGACAGGAGAGAAGGTACATTGGGAAGAGGAGTGCGACGTTGGGTGTGAAATGAGCTGAGCCACTAAGCCCGTGAGCCAAAGAGAGGACAGAGTGCACATGTGGAGAAAGACTGAGAGGATGACAAAGTACAGTTTATACCTATAGTGCGGTGAGTACCAGACATGCTGTATGGGATGGCAGGTTGGCATTTGTGCTCAATAGCTACAGAGGAGTACCATAGTTTGGAACATGAACAATCCCGCGGCATTATGTTGAGGAATATAAGATGGCGGCAACAGGATGTCTGAACTTACTGTGGTATTATGGCGATTTACAGGCCGACGTCTCCGTCTTTGATTCACGTTTGAAAGAGAAAAGGCTGCAATTGCTGCTGTGTTACCAACAGAGAACAGAGGGACTCTGTGTTGTACCGTGTCAGTCGTACAGGCAGGACACAAGTCTCAGTTTATGGTCCGTTACCATGGCGCCGCGATGACACCCACTGTACATCTGTCTCGGGTACTAACAGGGAACAGGCTCACACAAACTCTGTGTCTGTGTGACTGTGTGTGTGTGTGTGTGTGTGTGTGTGTGTGTGTGTGTGTGTGGGTGTGTGTGTTTATGCGGGGTAAGGCAAGAAGGGCAGCGATGTTAGCATAATGGAAAGGATGACATTTATCCCACAAATTGCCTTGAAGTCAGCAAAATAAAATCCGGTCCTGGCAGGAAGGATGTCTGGTGAAGGAGAGGGGATTGTGGGAAAGAAGAGGAGAGGATAGGAAGCATCTTCTGACAAAATAAAGTACAGTGTTGTAAGGGCTTAATGACAAAGGGGAACAACATGTTTCCTCAGTTGCTGAGGTGGAATTGTGGTAAGAAAAACCCACTGAAATGTAACTGAGAGATTAAAGGTTTGATCCTAGTGACAGCAAAGGACAGCGATCGATTTCTAAGTGTCATGATGAAATGTTCACATGTGTTCATGTGTACGTGACTCCCTCCTCACGCTCTGCAACCCTGTGTTGGGAAATGTATTTATTTATTTATTTATTTATTTATTTATTTATTTATTTATTTATTTATTCAGAAACATATTGACACACTCCTGTAACCACCCTGCTGTACAGGGATCAGTGCACTCTGTTGGCAGAAAGCTACAAGGTATTTAAACACAACAACATAAGATCACAGACGTATCAAGTGCTTTGATTATCTAGTATTAGTGAGGTTGGTGTGGACCTGTTGTGACACACTTAAAAGAGTGACCCTTACAACTGGTTGTCCACCAGTGATCACAGACCTTTGTTTGAGCCATCCTTTCATTTGTACCCTGTTGCCATGACTGCTGTCAGAACAACATAACAGGGTGATGTGATATGGATATGTGACATGTATGAATGACCAAGACTGCAGAGTTATATAGACATGCTGGGGCTGTGCTTATCGCATAGTGATGCTTAGAGTGAAATGCTTAGTTCAGCAACCTGGCAAAAGGATCTGTAATGTCCTTTGTTTACCCAAACCTGGCTAACTCCTGGAATACGAACAGTGCTGTTCAACCATGTGGAGATATCGTGTTTCTGTCCACAGACATCGACCTGCTGGGCGTGGTGGACTGGTTGGTGCTGCAGTCCTGCTTCAGCTTCCTCTTCATGCCGGAGCTGGAGAAGCAGGAGTCACTAGCAGTTCTTCACCATTGTGCATCTCGTCTGGACTCGCAGGCAGGCCAAGAACTTTACCGATCATCTGAAGCTCAACAAGCTCCACCACCACCAGATCTTGGAGGCCAGGCTGTGCTTCATCGCCACAGACATCATGAACAGCTTGGTGTTTGTTTTCTCCCTGTTGTGCTCAAGAAGAAGCTACTGGATACATCAAGTATGCTTTATTCTTATTCCATGTTGCATGTATTTTATTGCACAATAGCCAGAAAAGACAAGTAAAGTCTTCAATGCAGAAGTTGATGCATGAATGATGAAGGCTACGTCACAGAATTAAAGAAGAATTACAGAAATAGCTGTCTGCCCGTGTGTTTACAACTCTTGGTTTGTCAAATCAAAGTGAAACTTAGAGGCAAGATGAAAGAAACAATAATGAATCATTGGACTGTTTTCCTTTGTATCATCATTACAGCTCCTCCATATACACAGATATGTTCACACCCGCAGCTTTAAAAGACAAATTCAAGTGTAATCTCAGTATGAAACATAGCACCAGAATGCCCTTTAGTCAACAGGCGTCATTTAGTTTGAAATCAGAAACTAGCGCACAATTTTAGTAGAATCACACCCAAATCTGCAACAGTAACAGGTGCAATGAGCTGCATTATGCAGGAGTTAGATGGCTGAAAAAAGGACCTGATTTGCTATCAAGCTCTAATTGGTGCAAAGACACAACTAATGATCGTTAAGTGGGGAATGATAGCCCCAAGCTAACTTTTCTCACTCCATAAGGATATAATACATAATTCATAGCCAACAGCTGAGCAAATGAGGACAAAGAGAGAGAAAAGGAGAACTAGAGAAGAGATGAAAAGGACGAAAATGGAAGGAGGCAGAAAAATATACATAGACAAAATGTTGGTACGTGTGCGCGTGGTGAATGATAGATGCAAGTGTCACATGCATTCATGTGTGGGTGTGCACATGTGAATTTGGATGCCAAACTTTGCATGTGCACACATGTGTGTACACTGTGCTTGTGTGTGTGTTCCTTGGCAGACTGCTTGGTGTGTGAAACTGTGATTGAGGTGACAGCGAGCCCGCGAGAATAGTTAGCATCCACCAAACACGCACACACACACACACACACATAAGCTCACTCACAGATATACACACATGAGCACACACACACAAGAACAGCAGCTGTTGCTAATTATTAATTCATGCTCAAATTCCTGTGAAAACTCAATGTGGCAATGAACACAGGGGATGGGAAGAGAAAGAGAGCGGGAGAAAGAGAGAGAATGATAGACAAAGAGGAAGAGAGGGTGGAGAGCGGAAAACAGAAAATGATGGAGACAGACAGCCAAAGTGGGAGGGTGGAAGAGTTGCATGTGTTATCCCTTTAAAATGCCGTGTTGTCGTCATACTTTTCAGCAAATGAACTATTAATGTGACTTTAATTTCCTCTAAACAACAAAGGTGCAACATTGTACCTTGTGTCAGTGTGAAGGAAAATGGGATGTCACACCCTCCCGGGATTTTAACAACATGCAAAACTGTGTCTCCTAAAATGGCAACATCTGTCTGACTGTGATCCATGTGATTAAACATGTTGATCTCAGCTCTTGAATGCCATGCACCGCAATGGCATTTTTGTCAGAATTCTGTTGCCTCAAATACCAGTGAATGATTTAAGGGACAATGTTTCACTTCTAGATGGGGCTAAGTGGAAGCATGTTGACACTGACTGTCGTCATGTTGGAAAAGCTGAAAAGCAGCTCAAATTTGACTCATTTTTGATGCTGCTTAATAAGGAGAGCTCAGTTGGAAGTGTGGAACAGCAGGTGCTGAGATTAGCAAAGAAAATGTGAAGTATTTTCATTCAGCATAAGCCTGTGAAGATGGGATATAATTCAAGATCCTCCGAAGTCTGGACACTGGTAAGTGGTTCAATAAAGCAAGCACGGGGAAGATGGAACCTCTCAGATGCACATACTGAAGATCCAGAAGATCACTGCGGTGATGGAGAGGTGGTGAGCACAATAGTATCTGAAAAGAGAATGACAGGATTGTAATCATATTTAAAGGGTAAATTCAAAGACTTGGCATGAGGAACATGGACATTGGTCAGACAGAGTGATGTGAGTCAATGTAAGGGAGTGTGATACCATGGGAACTTCTACCAAAGCTGACAAACACTTCATCACTTCATCAGGATCAGCTTTATGGCATAGACAGACCAAAAGTATAACCACAACTTCCCAAGTCAAAAAACTGCCTCACCAAAGTGGAATAATTTGTAGATAGTAAAAGCATCAAGTGGCAATGGTAAAGACCCTGAGTGTGATCCTGATACGTATGTAATAAAGTGTAGCTCAAAAGGTATGTACACAGTTCTGGTTTAGTGGTGCCGCGCAGAGTGTGTCTATGAAATTGAACAAAAGATGTCCTGACCAGAGGGGAGCTTCACGGATCATCAACAACAAACATGCCCACCGCTAAAATAATTTCTATGCTCCATCGGAAACCTCATGTGGAAACAGACACTAAGAGCCCATCAACACAAAGAGCTGTTGGGATACACTATTTTATAAAAGTCCCCTGTAGAGGTCTGACTTTCCATTTACGTTTCTAACACACACCACCCAGACTACAGCGACTCCCAGCCTCGTGGTTGTGACTTTAATTGTAGTGGTTTTCACAAAAGTGAAAGACATAAATGTCTCTCTATTGTCTGACAGCATTTTTCAGTCTCTTCAGGTTAATTAAATCCTTCCAAAACCAAATTAGAATATTTAATCTTTCTTGAAAATCTTCCTAAAAAAACAAGAAAATCAGCCATAAATGAAAATTTCTCCTTGGCTACAGACTCTGTGTTTCACCGAAGCATCGGATGTAATCATAACAGCCTTTTCTTGACATTTCCAAGCAATCAATAATTACATGTGAGAGGAATTTTGTGAATTGCCTAAAGTGCAACACTTTACACAGAAACAGGGAACTGCTGGCTGATTAGCTACATAAGGCATCAAGGCTATTTTGCCTGATACGAAAAAAGAGAACAATACTAATACACATAGACTGTGACATTTGAGAATGCTACAGTCAGTTATTTTTGCCCATGACATTTTGTCGTTACATCTACGCAGAGAGACTGTTTAATTTTACTACTTTGGGAGAAGAACATATTGATTGTTATTTAGAAAAATGAAATGAGGACATTTTGAAGGGCTGTGCAAGTATGTGTGTGTGTGTGTGTGTGTGTGTGTGAAAAATGTCATTATAAAATTAAACTAACCAGTTGAGCTAATGTGTAATGTGTAACCATGTATAATTATAGGGGCAGCGTACACATAAAGTGTAATCAGAGCATGCTGCCCCCATTGTCGACTAATTAGCTTATTATACCTGCATCTTCTTGTCTACTGTATGTTTGTTAGTGATTCTCTGATTAGAAAAGTGCCAGTGCTTTACCGTTGTCAGACTTCGAACTAGCAGAAAGTTCTGAAGTTGATTGAAGAGTAAATGCTTCACTTTAATGCTAATATCACAGGTAAAAAAAAACAAAACAAAACAGTGAGGCGCTTGTCAGGAAGGTACTGAAGAAGTTTAACCAATATCAAAATAACAGTGATAAATACAATGTGTCATTGGCTATAAAACACTGAGAGGTTTTCTTTATAAATAATTCTCCTTTGTCACCTGGTGATGACTAATCTTGGGTAATCAGTTAACCAAAATGTCATACCATGTTGCTATTTTGAGGGCCAGTAGCTTCACACTTGTCTAAAATGTACCGTAGCTGCCACTGGCAAGAATGTATGTTAATCCATACTCTACTGTGTGCCTTTTTTTTTAAGCAATGAAATCTGCCTCTGAGCAGGTATCTGCAATAAAGAGCAGACAAATAGCAGCTCTGATGATGAAGCCAATTTATGTTTCTACAAATGCATTATTATGCAAAGCACAGTCCACTGTATAATTAACCATAATTTCCTAAGACAAGCAGAACAAAGACAGATACAATTTACAATTAATAATTCTTTCCTAGTTTAAACCATAATTTTTCTCCAACTTGAACTTGGCTAGCCCATGCTAATTTATTGTTTTTAAACCAATATTTTATTCTTCCATGTCTATAGCAGGGTTGTCCAAATTATGTACCACAAACAGCAAATGGTCTGCACGTTTAGGGGTTAAACTCTACACAGAAGCCAAAAAGATTTCAGGGAGAAAGCGAACAGACAGGGAACAAGATGAAAACAAAAGAGAGAGAGAAATGAGTCCTTTTCTCACATGAGAAAGTGAGAAAAGGAACAAGAAAAAACAGACAGAAGGATCGTGAGGTGCGGTGTAATTAATGTGCATTAATCAGGGAGAAGGGTCTGATGAGTCTGATAGGAGTGTGACAGTGTTGCTGATGTGCTGCAATCATAAATGCATCCTTATTGTTCGGTAGAATGTGTTTGACATTGCTGACTGACTTACATGTGTGATCATTAGGCCTGCAAATGCACAGCCTGTGTAAATTACTGCTGGAAATCCAACAGCCACATTAAAGTCATTTGCAAGCTCCTTATAGTTATTTTTGAAATGCCATTTTGATGGGTCCCTCACTAATTTCATCGAGACATTACCAAATCCAGTTTGGAGACATGGTTGTCATAATCTGGAGTCCTTTTCTGCTCCGTCTGTGCACTTTTGTTTGATTTGTGATTTGGTTTATGAACCTGCAGAGGCTTTAATGGAAGAGACACAAACTCTCTGATCCCCATTATCTACCTTCTGCTGCACTGAGAGGCAGATAAGAGGAGGAAGAGGAGGAGGAAGAGAGGAAAGAGGCTAAAAATGAGGACCAAGTCATGGCCCTCATTATCAAATCCCATCAATGGGGGCGAGAAACAAGCTGGGAGATGGGTAGGGGATGCACAGGAGGGAGGGGGTGTGTTTATAAATCGAACAAGAGAGAAAATAGTGGGATGTTAATGATAAACTGAGATAGGGAAAGAGCAGGGAAGGAGTGATTTGCCAACAAAAAGAAAGAGAGGGTCACCTATGGAGCGAGGGATAATAGGAAGAACAGGCCAAGCCTCTGATGTGCATGTACGAGGGGATGAAGGAGCCTGGTCAGCCTTCATAAGCCATTGATTTACACAATCCCAGTCACTACCTAATATTTCATCTGCGCTACATTTGCAATCTCCCATCCGCTGAGGCCATGAGCCATTACCGATGGCCAAGATCACAGCATGGTGGCCCCCTCGGAGTAATGAGATAGAGAGAGGTGGAAAGTGAGAGACAGGGCAGGCAGGAAGGGGGTGGAGGAGGAGGAGGAACGAGTAGAGGACAAAAAGCGGGATAATGGAAGAGAAGAAGAGGATGGGGATGAGGGTGGATGGAGGTTTCTCAATGTGCCATTATGGTGCATGAAAAGGAGAAAATCAGAGATGTGCAGAGAGAGAGAGTGATTGAGATGGGGGTTGAGTGAGAGTACAGGTAGAGAAAGACAGAGAGAGATATGGAAGGGAGATTGCTTTTCTCTAATTATGTCCCTTTTCACTGTTGGAGAGATGGATATAAAGCTAATTCCACCTGCCCTCCTTCTCATCCCAGTTTTTTTCTTCCTTTTTCTAAAAGCCTGTACTCGTTTTCTTTACCCTCTTTCACATGAAGTGTGTTAGAGGCTGTTTTCATGACACCGAAATGAACAGATGGCAGTTTCAGCCCATACAAAAGAGACATTTTGTGGTTGCCATCACCGTGACAACAACCCCTCGACCATCCGCACAATGTACTTTGCTTTCTGTTCTGTTCGAAGGCAAAGCCTCCATCTCCCTCTGCCTGGCTTGCTCTTCCTCTGTCTGTCCATCCATCTGACTCTCATCACCCTCAGTCTCTCTTTGGTATCTGTGTTTTTCACATGGGCATAATCAGCGTTCGCCATCGAAGCCTAGTCACACTGCATCTTTCCCTTCAGCTGGTCGAACAGATCTTATAATTTAATCAGCTGTGCAATGCTGCTCACGTAAAAAGGTGAGGCCACTTTGATGGATAGCATGAAGGCAAAGAGGAACACAACATACACATAGTAAGATTTCATAAATGCAAATGCCACTTCATTTGCATGCTTCAGTAAGGTATGAAGTAATCTTACCACCATATATCAGTAGCCTCCTAATTGGGGTATTTCTTATTAAAAAACACATTATACTGTAACTTTATGCTACAGATAAAAGTCCTAATTATTCCATTCTGATTATGTTTGATTAAGTCTTTCTCTCCGCACCCTCAGAAATCACACAATCTTACTGAAGAGGTAATTTCCTACTTCAAAAGGTAATTAAGCCAATCAGAGCACAAAGGACTGGCTGTAGCCATGACCCAGCATGTACAACATTTAACAACCCAAAATTGCTAACAAAGTTTCATTTTCAAACCCTTTTTCTTGCAAGGTGATTCATGCTAATTCTCCCCAAATAACTACATATAAAACTTTTCTATCTATCTATCTATCTATCTATCTATCTATCTATCTATCTATCTATCTATCTATCTATCTATCTATCTATCTAAAGTTATCTGTAAAAACACAAACTAAATGTCAGAGTGAATAATCAAATTCCTGCTTAATTCTGACATGGTTTGGCCTTCATGAAAAGTATGTGTACATAGATAGATCATACTGAGGGTGATGATGGCAGTCAGTAATATTTATTTTAAAAAATCTAGCAAAATTAGAGATATGTGATCTTGCTTGGACACCGGCAATGTGCACTTTTCACAGCGGCCCGGTGCACCGCAGAGAACTATATAAATGAACTGCAAAGTCCTAGCAAGGGAAAGCCCCTCTGAACGTGCCCAGAATGAGTGGCAGGACGCTCCGAACACGGCTCCGTCTTGCCATCGCCGCAGGAACAGTGGAACCTGAACGAAGGGCTCTGATAGGCCCAGTGGGGAGGAGATTGCTCTGTCCCTGATTGGATGATTAGGGGCTGCGGGGGCTCAAATCAGCCGTTTTCAGGAAGAGAGTGGTTTGGTTAAGTGGATTGGCACTGTGTGTACTCTGTGTGTGTTCTTTATGTGTGTGTGTGTGTGTGTGTGTGTGTGCGCGCCTCGCTTGTGTCTTGTGTCTCTTTCTGTGTTTAAATGTGTGAGTGTGCGAGCTCGTGTGTGTCTTCGGAAAATAGGTGAGTCCACTTCAGCAAGTGAGGCACATTTGCAAAAAAGAAAAGTGAAACAACACGGGGGTCCGAAATTAAACAAAGCAAGGAACAAGGACAGACGCGGAAAAGGAAGCAGTACAGGGGCAGAGAAACAGTTTGTGCGTGTGAGTCTAGCTAATGATAGGTTTGCACTGAAGGTAGATGGATACAGCGATAGAGGGGATGAGAATCAAAATGTGTCAAAGAAATCGAAAATCAGAGGAATACAACAAAAGAAAGAGAGATGCGAAGTAGGGAAGAGTAGTACAGGTGTTTGAACACGGAACAGTAGTTATTTTAGTCAGCTGGGTACCCATGACAACTGAGGGACTGAAGGTTTTGTGTGTGTGTCTGTGCGCGAGCAGGCTCAATCATCTGTTCATACACTCCACCACCACCACAGCTGTCATTACTAGCTGGTAGGATGTGAAATGGGTTTTAGAGACTTACGTGTATTTTGCGGCTCCCATTGTTGTGAGCTCACAGCTCCTGCTTGCTTCCACGGGCTGCCTCTTGCGCGGACTCAGCAGGTTTTGTTCTGTGGCGGCCGATGGCTGGAGCGCCTCGTCCTGTGAGAGCAGCTGTCAGTCCAGTCAGGACCATTAGAATAAGAAATCGAGTCACATTTTCATTTTTGCTATTTGATTCCGGGGAGACTCTTGTCGCATGAGATGGATTAAGGCGCTAATGCACAGAGGACTGCCAAGACAGTGTTCGACATGTGGAGGAGAAAGCCATCAGACACATTTCTGTACGTTAGAGGCTTCAGCCGAGCACAAAGCGTTATTGTGTTGTGCCTTAGATCTAGCTGCGGACCCGTGAGCTGGTATTTCTCATTGTAAAGAATATTCCATTGTATCGTTATTCTGTAGATAAGTCCTAATTATTCCATTCTGATTATATTTGATTAAGTCATTCTCCTCGCACTCTCAGAAATCACACAATCTCATTGAAGGAGTAATTTCCTACTTAAAAAGCTAATTAAGCCAATCAGAGCACAAAGGACTGGCTCTTGCCATGACCCAGCATGCATGACTTTTAATTATCTAAAATTGCTAACAAAGTTTTAATTTTCTTGTCTTCTCCTTTGTGATGGGCTTCATAGTTATGTGGCCTGATAATGGCTCTGATAAGGTCCAGCATGAGGTCTGGGCTAAACCTTGAAACTTTCCTGTGGTTCCATCGCAACCTAGTGTGCGAGACAAAGTTAAAGTCAGGCATCTATACAATCAGAAAAATAGGCTGATCTTGCTGTTTCTCTGTGGGATATATTTTTGAAAAGTCTGTAGTCTAATAAAACATGAGTAAAGTATGAATGGAAATAACAATCCAATCACACCTTAATGACTGCTCAGCAATTACAGCAGGGCACAAATATATGTTCATTTAGAACTGTACATTACAGCTTGGACGATCCCCAAAACCAAAAATACAAGAACAAAACTGTAAAGAATTATTTTAAAAAGTGTGTATATCTGCTCTAAAAATGACCCACTAACATTATCCAGACTGTCTAATCAGTGACATCAGTAGTAACCTTGCATTGATCCATGACCATGACCAATCCATTAGTTTAACATATTATATGAGGTTACAGGGTACATGGGTTGTTAACATGTAAGCATGCTGGCTTACACTGCACTGACTTAGCGCAGTGTATGCAGCCAGTCAAATGCATAATTCAGTGTAGTCTTTTACCAACTCACGTTAATGTTGGTTACTGAGCTGCAAAATGAAGTACCGTATTTTTCGGACTATAAGGCGCACTTAAAATCCTTACATTTTCTCAAAAATCGACAGTGCGCTTTATAATCCGGT
>JBAJHX010000043.1:18197067-18217605 GCA_037176925.1 Amniataba percoides | reverse complement strand
AAACAAAACCAAACAGGGCAGGAAGGCAAGACAGGGAGACAAGGCACAAGAAACAACAAAATGCAAACCATGACACACATGGATTAATAGGCTGGAACTGCTCCTTTAATAGGCCCATATTGCATTTGAAAATGGTCTAGCAAACTGTCATAGATGGTTTTACCATCTTTTCCCATTCCTGGGAGGTGTAACTCCCTGTCCCATTAATCATCTTTACTTTAAGTCATTGTTACAAAAGGAGGAAAAAAGCGATGCCACCTCCACGACTGCAATATATGACAAATGGATGTAATGAATAAATGAAGCAAACCTTTGCCTCTGCAATTCTTTACACTTGTAGGATGTTCAACTCAGAAGGTTTTACTTTGAATTATTACCACTGTCATACAACCAACTGACAAAATGCATCACTCCTTTACTTTGCTGACATATTTTTTACTTTCCGTCTCTGTTTTAAAGATCATAAAACATACTTCTGTCCTGCTGCATGTGTTGCTAGGCAACACAAAGCTAAACACCAAACAGCTGACGGAACGAGAGGCTGGGCTAAGAGAATTAAAATCCTAAAAAACAAATTTAAAGTCTGGTTTCATCAGACGTGAAGAGTAGTTTCATAGATTTCTCTCAATTCATGAGTCAGATTATGAGAATGGATGAAGACTCTGAGATTCACTCAGTGGAAATCCGAAGCATATTCCTTAGATAGTCTTCACAGGAGCACAGTAAGCTGAAATGTAAGGACCCTGCTCAACAGGGGCCACTCTTCTCGTAACTCTAACGCTCATTTTCACACTAATTTCCACTTGTCTTTCCTTTGAAGCTGCCCTTCAAACCACAGGCTATCAACATTGCTGTAGGTAACACTGCTCCTCCTCGCCTTCTCGTTTTCCTCTTGGTTGGTTTGGACATCCAGATTCTTGCAAATTTGAGAATCTCAGCTTATTTTGATCAGAAATGTATCAAACTCAAAGCTCTTAAGCCAAACTGCTGAAGCCCAAACTGTTGATTTCATCACCTACAGTTTAACGCCGGTGCATTAATTCAGAGACCCTGCATCAGACGTTTCCAATTATTCTGTTTGGTAACTAGAAATTAATGGACTCCTGCCAGCTAATCAGAATCATGGATTCTCACTGGCGGCTGTATAAAGGAAAAGAACTGCTTATCCACCAATAACTGTAGACACGTACTGAATAACATATTCAAATTTCACAACACTGAGACATTTTTGCATGGATAGAGGTACATTTATTGTTTTCCTCAGTGAAATATAACCCTAGTAATGGAGGATATTAAATTCATGCACCGCATGAGCCTCGTCCCCACACACACACACACACACACTGAACGGGTCTGTGTGTGTGAGAGAGAGAGGGTTAGAGAGAAAGAGATGGTAAATATGTATTAGCAAATATTAGTCTGACGGACAGAGAGAGAGAGAGAGAGAGAGAGAGAGAGAGAGGGTGCGTATGTGTGTGTTAGATAATCTAGAACCAGATGATTATGTCTAGAACACACATGAAAGCACACACATTCAGCACACGTACTGAACTACCAGTCTACTAGTCACAGGTTATTTTTCATGGTGTTGTAGAGCCCTTAGTCCCCATTAAGGGAAAAAAATACATCATTTCACACACAGTGTGCTTCCAAATGTGTCGCACTTTTGGGAGGACCGTTTCCACCCATGTGCCCAAAGTGAGGTCTGCAGAGACATGTTTTTCTGACTTTGATGTGGAAGAACTGAGCCCTGACCTCAGTCACATCCAACACCATTGGGATGAGCTGCGACGCTGCCTTTGAGCCAGGCCTTACTGCCCAACATCAGTCGCTAACCTCACTAATGCTCTCCTTGCTGAATGGCAGCAGGACGCCAAAATATTGAGGAAAGCCTTCCCTGGAGAGTGAGGGCTGTTGTAGCAGCATATTAATGCACATAGTGTTGGAACAAGAAGTTCAACGGCCATGTGTCAGTGTAAATTCAAACTTTTGGACCTGTAGAGTTTATCTGGCTTATCTGGCTGCCCTCAGGCGGCTGAGGTTATGGACAAACACTGACATTTCGTAGTGCTGCTTGTGCTAGTTTTCACTGCTGCCACCAGTCCAATCAAATCTAATCCTTTTATACACAGGTTTCTTCATTATTATCTATGCTTTCACACACATATAGGTTACACACACCTCCCAAAGGGACACGCACAGACCAGCCTCACTGTAGCCTGCACTACAGTACTGCAAACCTCAGCAGTGGAAATGGACCAAACAATGCCTGTGAGCTGTCTACTGTGAGCTGTCTACCGTATCTGATGGCATAGCCTTTTACACACTAAAGGACAAAAACCTGACTGATATCCTACATATGCTTTGGTTAAGATGTTGCTCTCCTCTCACTGAGATTCTCCATCCATGCTGTTTGCAAAAGACAGCGGTACACACAACCCTATTTTTGGCATTTGGCTGGGCATTTGGTGTAGAAAGACAAGGGGCTTTAATAGACAGCATTCAACAGAGAGGACAGAGAGTTCACTTCACTGTAGAAAGCTGTAATACTGTACTATTTTTAACAACAGTATAACATATTCATATAACATTCAGTGATTATCAAAATATTAATGAAATAGTAAAGTTGAGTAAAGTAGAATGTATAACTTAACACTGAGTATGTTTTATGGTTATCACTAAACAAACAGGCACCTATATCATCAAAGATACTTGTATGTTGTAAGTCTTGCAGCATATGGTCTGTGCACACACAGTTTACACTATGTTGATATAGGGGGCCTAGTGACACTGTTAACTGGCAAACAACCATTGTACAGCATCTGAAGGGTGAACCTGTTCATACTAAACGAGTTCCTACAGCTAAGCTTGTCATTATGACAGCTTTAATTGTATTTCTGCATTCATTTTACATATGAAAGAACCAGTGAGATCTTACACTCGGCTATTATACTTACCTTAACAGGAGGATGTAAGATCATTCAAACTGAACAGCGGTGGTGTTCGAGATTGAGCCCATTATATGCAGGCGGCAGAAACAAAATAAGTACAGAATGATGAAAGGAAGGAAGTACGGATTAAAGAAGGAAAGAAACAGCAGGGGAAGTTCTGAGGTGGCCCTATAGTTTAAGGCTGACTAATCAAGAGTGCCATCTAGTGTCAGCAGGTGGAAGCCTTGAATAAATCCAGTCTTGGCCTTCCACTACTGCTGAAGTAGGACCCAGGTTCATTAAATGCACTCGAGCAGAATATGGGACCGACAGAAAAAAGCATAAAAACCCATTTTGGATCCCTGAATAATAGTTGAAGAGACATTGATGGAAATGTACTTTGTAATATAAAGTAATTCTGAAATTTTTTCTTTGCTGCCTATTTCCCACAGTGTTATTCCATTAGCTGAAATGTGCTCCGAAAGAACCTCCTCTCTCTACATCCATCACTGATCATTATGGCATCTTAGTGTAATTGCCCTCCCCCTGTTGTGTGTGCACACTCGCCGGTCCTGAATGCCAGCAGTAATATCTCTGGTGGGGAGAGAGGGAGGGAAGGATGGAGGGAGGGAGAGAAAGAGAGAGAGAGAGAGATATGCATAACCAGCTCATTTCCACCGCCAATCAAATTACCTGACCCAGCCGCAATACATCACTGCCAAACTGTTTATTAAACAAAAAGCCATGATTAAATTATTAATGACAGAGATTAATTAAGAGCCCATGCACCGCACACACGCACGCACACACACACACACACACACACACACTCAACTGCAAAAGCATGCACGCACAACAGCATGTACACGTATACATAAAAATCCATACATGCACACGGGCTGAAGGCTATTACACACGGACACACACGCACACACAAACACACACACATAGACAGAAATGCCATTACTCTCTCACACACTTTTCAAGCACACAAATGGACAGTCAAACAAGGTACATTGTCCCGCAACATTGTCCAGGAAAGGGGGGAAGCCAGAAGGGAATGATTTGACGTGCAACTTTTTTACTTGCGCGGCAGACACAGGAGGAGGAGCTTTCCGGCTGTGTAAACAGTAAACAGCATCAACAAACAAGTCAACAAACAACATTAGCGAGCTGGTTCTCAGCAAAACTTTTCTTAATGTCACCATGAGGATTTGTTTATGGCGATGCTTACGCTGCTGTAATGGTTTGTTAGGGGTAGCATCTGTTGCAGTTTGGGGCCCAGCGTGCATGCGTGTGTGCGTGCGGTTTTGTGCAGTTTTGTGTGGGGTTCTACAAGTGTGTTTGTTTTTTTGCTTGTGTGCATTTATCATCTTTTGTATTTTTGTTCTTGTTGTTGTTTTTATCTAAGAGGGATGTTCTTTATCTGCAGTTCACTCAACAGTGTGCTTCAATTTAGAAAGTGACTGACATATGCTGCATTTGTGTGCATATGTGAAATCTTCATTTCCACCCTACGCTGTGTAGTTGCTGTACAAATAGCCGAAGAAGGGTCAGAAAAGAGCCGTACTTCAAATATAACCACATGTACTGTAATTCATCAACATGTAGCCTATAAACGATGGCAAGGCACACTGAGGGCTGAAGGAAGCTGTTAGGAAATACCATTATTAACTCTACAGTGCTGGTTTCAAACTGCAATTACAGCCAAATGTCATAAGCAACTAATAATACACATTCATAAGGAAACAACAGGCTGCAGCCACACTGATGGCTCTGTGGGGCTGTGGCAGTGGTGCTTTGAACAAATAACAGTAGTATTAATAAATCTATACAATCTTTTATTTCATCTTTCAGTCTTATTCTTGTGGGACTTCTCTAACTTTCTTGTATTGTTTGTTGTTTATCAGGAGCCATGTATGCTGTTACCAAGGTGACACACTCTTCCTGGTTCAGCTGCGTCCTGAAAATACTTTGTGCTGCATGCATGGAACGTGTGACCACTGTTCTGACTGTCAGGCCTTTCCTGAAGAGATTTTCTCCTCCGGCCGGCCACAGGGAGTGGTAAGCTTGACTCGACACAGCTGGAATTCAGCCACTTTGCTGCCGGTCCCACCAACACTTCAGAATGAATGGGCCGCCGTGGTCGGTATTAATGGAGGATATCCGCAGAGGAGATGCACAATGGAGGATTCCCAGCATGGCGACCACAGTCTACAGCACACTCATTTTATGATAAGGAAGATCTACGGCTTGAGATTGGTCCCAGGGCAGACCAGTAGACACCGGCCATAAAAAATACACAAGCTATAAAAGAATGGTAATGTGTGTGCACGTGCGTACGCGTAAAAGACAGAGAGAATGGATCTGCATCGTGTGTGTGTGTGTGTGTGTGTGTGTGTGTGTGTGTTTGTGCGCGCACTCCTGTGTGTATGTACGTAAAAGAACAAGCCTGAAGAGGCCAAAACAATCAACCAGTATCAGCACTTTATGGTGGAGTATACTATATCACTGTGACAACAAAGGCAGTAAAGTGCTGCATGCCGCTGTAAAACATTGTGTGATTCTGCAGTGAGATGATCGTTAGCACAGCTGGTTAATTGCCTGACCACCCCTCTCCTGACACACACACACACACACACAGACACACACACACACACGCTCACCGACCCAACACCCTTCACATGTGTATACAAAGATGTGTGCGCGCGTGCAGAGACTCGAGGATATGCACAAACAAACATGCGAGTACTGTACACGTTCGCCAACCAATCCCCAAAGAAGCCATAAAGATGTATGATGGATGAAGGGGGAGGTTATTCAGTATAATCAGTCAAGGAGACAAGGCAGCATTCAGATGCTGCTTGTTGTTCCAAGACAAATTCATCACGCTGCAATTAGTTTGCAAGACTTCAACCCCAGAGTCTCTTTATTACTTTACTGATCCAACCCCACATGCACTGCACCTGTGTCGTTTGTCAATAGAGCCTTTGTCCAATTAAAAAAACATCAGGATGTTTTGCAGTGTTGTCACACGAAAGTTGAAACCCCAACACAAAAAATGCTGAAGTTTTCTTTTGTGCCCTCCCCAAAAAGTATCCTTCCGATGCCTTAAAGCTGCCCTAATATTTCTTATGGATAGATTAATATTGATTTGTCCTGAGGAGTTTGAAGAAAGTCAGACGGACTTGCTTGAGGGCCCTGCTGACTTTCTTCAAACTCTTAAGAATGATCATGACCTACATGACTGAGAATCTCCACAGAAATATTCGTTTGTATTTTCTAATGGATCAAATGACAATGGATAATGTGAAAGGGTTGAAACATCCTTCAAACGTGTGTTTGGACTTTCCGGCGTGCAGCTTTGCTGTTTTGGATCACTGCTCTCATCAGCCCAATCTAAACTAGTGCCCTCCACCAAACTGCAGACAAACAAAGTTAGAGACTAGCTGGTGAGCATAGTGGAGTGTTTAACAGCTAAAGAGGTTTCCCTTAGGGTTGGTGATCACGTTAAAAGCAGACTGAACAGTGGACTTACATCTGTCAGATGACCAGAAAGCCTCCAA
This sequence comes from Amniataba percoides, assembly GCA_037176925.1. Lineage (NCBI taxonomy): Eukaryota > Metazoa > Chordata > Actinopteri > Centrarchiformes > Terapontidae > Amniataba > Amniataba percoides. Next base: position 18,211,109 of record JBAJHX010000043.1, on the reverse strand, counting down.
ATGAATGCTAATGTTGCTATGCGTCTTGGTGGCTGTGTAAATAAGTGCTGTTTGATAAAACATTTGCCATAACCACTTTATGTCTTATATAACTTTATATCCAATAACTTAATGTCAGTGTTGTGTTTACAGCTCGGTGGTTTACTACCCTGAAGTGGCAAAAACAAACAAAATCGTTGCAAATTTAGTTATGGCAAGCTCCAGGTTTCAAAACTCCATGAATTAAGACAAACTCAACTCATAATGCTCAAGTGGGCAAGATACAAAGCCAGAACAAAACACAATACATTTTACCTCTTTGAGTACAAAATCTTGTTGCAGCAGCATCATCAAAGGTACATTAAACTACCTTTATGTGTTTTTTTTTCTTTTTACTTATATGATTTGAAATGCCAAGTTTACAACTTGCCTTTTTATGTCAGAAGGTGTAGACTATGGGAGAAAATGTAGACATAGAAATTGCATATAGGGAAAAAAATCACATGATCCCTCACTCGGTTCTCATCTGCCATCACGGCCAGTTGTGTTTGACTGGGTCGAACTGGGTGAACAGCTGCGGTTCACTAAGACTATAATAAGTCTTGTGGTGGTGAAAGAGTATATTTTTTCCCTGCATCACCCATCTGTAATAATAACACACTGTATTTCTTACCTTTGTGGTGGATTTTGTATGTGTATGTGTATGTTTCCACAGTTAACTTCATATCAACATTACCTCTGCTTGGCCAGTGCACTCAATGATCCTTTCAGCCTTGTGTGCTGAGCGGACGTCCAACATGGCTTCCCATGGCATGTGACCAAACCCTAAGACAACACAGACAAGCACATAGACAAACAAGTGAAAGTACTTCCATATGCCTCTGTGTGTATGTGTGTGAGGTCTGATAAAACCAGCGTACTCTCACACAGGAGAATGAGTGTCAGACTCATAAAAGGCATCTGTCAGATAACTTTCTACACCATGCATGGTTTTCTCATATGAGAGAGGGGAAGGTATCTGTAGTATAAACAATCCCGGTATCCCATGACCTATAAATCAGACACAGTCTTGTGTTAACAGTAGCGGTTGAGTGAGGGGTGTGTGCGAAGGATCATTTGAATTAACCGTTGTAAAAAAATAACACTGCCACCTCGCCTTCCATCCGTGAAATTCCTTTCTGCTCCTCCGTTCATGTTAAAAGACACAGAGTCCAAACACTTAATGCCAAAATTCAGCAAAACATATTCACCCTACATGAATGACTATAAGGTTATCTATAATTCTCATAACATACATTTCAGCTTCAAAATAGCTCAGTGGGCTTCCTGGCGAGTTCCACTGAGTTTCTTTTTGAGACCTTACTAAGTAATACCATGGCTAACATCCCATAGATCCCATGATACCATTGGTTCTGATGCGTACAAAAGAAAGGGGCTTATTACACTGTAAGTTTCTGTAAAGAGACAGAGAATAAAAATGCTTTTTATTAAATACATGAACTGAAAGACTGGGCGTGTGGTGTTTTCTTTTGAACTGCAATTTTAAAGCTCATGTTGGTTTGAATGATATAGTTCAACAAATGATCCATGTTTACCATTTTATTAGCATTCTACACGCAATGTCCCACCAAGGAAACTCATAGGTTCACCATGTAGCCACTCAACATTGCACATTTCATACATTTGATAGAAACATTTCCCATAAAGTCTTGCCACAGAAAACAGTCAGGATCAATATGCTCATATCAGGAATGATTCTTGAAGATGTGAGTGCGTGTGGACCCTGCTTTTGTCCATGAGACGCAAGTATGTGCAGCAGTGTGTGTATATGCACGTGTGTGTGTCAGTCAGTTTATGGCCAGTCAGCACTAATACAGGCACTCAACGATAATGAGTAATGAAGGGGCATCAATAAAAGCCGTGAGCGACATATCTGACAGGACAGCTTTTAATAATGGCCACCGTCAGCAGAGACAGACAGACAGACAGACAGAGAGAGAGAGAGAGAGATGCAAAGTAGAGATGGAGTAAGAGATGAAGGGAGGAGAGTGTTGATAGAGATGGATGGATAAAGATTAGGGAGGAGCAAAGAAGGGAGATGTGGGATAACAAATAGAGATGGAGAGTAGCTGGAGCAAGTGGGATGGAGGGTTCAATGGTGATCTATCCATCCATTTGTCCATTAGCTCACACACTTATCATTAGTGGGGCTGTAAGCGGCCGGGGCCTATCCCAGTTTGCTTTGGGTGAGAAGCAGGGTACACCCTGGATAGATCAGTGGTCTAGCAGATTCAAATCCACTACCAGTACTAGGTACCCCAACAGAGGGATAACAAAAGATGGGGACAGTATAAAGTGGTTCTAGTGGTACAATACACAACTTTAGACAATGGCAATGGAAGAATAACTGTTTCACTGTGCAATAAACCAAAATGAAGTAAGTAAACTGCTTGGTGCAAACAGAGACCAGGTCAAAAACACTATCTAATGCACACACACACACACACACAACTCACCTAACCCAGCGGGGATAGCTAATTAGCTAATAACGATGTGTCACAACAGCCTGAAGGCTGCACAGTTTCATATCATAGCAATAAGTGCAACACAGTGATCATTTGACCCTGCAGGCAACGTGTTTAAACTGGTAACAAATAGTAGACCTAGAATATGATCTTGCCAGTGCTCGTTCATGCCACATGAGCAAGGACAAGTACACCAACACAGGGTAAAACTTTTGTGCCAGTGGAGTTTCTTTTCTAACTTTCGTATACACTTGATAATATATATAAGTAATACTTGATATTATAAAGCTCAGTGGTTTGTGTGGACAGGGTGGCCTGGGATGGCCTCCTGAAATATTGTTTCAGTCTACCCCTGAACGCTGCAGTAAGCTTACACAGAAAAAGACATTTAGTGGAAAATTCCTCATCTTGATCCTCAGTTTCTTTAGTACTACTGTGTATTGCGTTTACACCGAACTCATTTTCTCTTCCGTTATTGTCCATTTTTATTCTAGTTCTCATTTGTTTGGTTTAATATCCAATTTTGAGGCACCTGTAGAATACTACTTTACTGTTACTGCGTTTATAGTTTCAGGTATGTGACACACAGAGGTACTGGTGTACTGTATGATCTCTCCTCCTCCATTCTCATAGGATACAGAACTACAACTTACTACTGAACTGAGAAATAGATTGACACTGATCTAGTGGAGACTCTAGGGCGTGTTGATAATTATGGTGTAAATATGGAAGGTAGGGAAACTGTTCCAATTTCCTTCATGGACTGTAGGAAATGACTCAGCTGTATAGAAAGCAAAAAAACCCCAAAAGCAATTAAGACCTTTTGCAGTTCATCACTGAAATTGAATTGTGTGAAATACAACCCAGTCATTATTAGCCTGCTGCTGTTGCCAGACACTGATATAAATATATATATATATATATATACAAATAATTGCGAAAAGCAAAAGAAAATGGATAGCACAATTCTAATTAGGCTAGAGCAATGTATTATATTATCATATGTGCTATTATAATAAAGGAAACCCACGGTCAGGCAGGGATAAAGTGTCTAATGAATGCTATGTCTATTATTACCTTAATAAAAGTGATTTCACACAAGTGTGGTTGATAAAGAGATAATTCAGTGGAAAAATAATGCAGTTGTAGGAGGGCATGTCTCTTTTGTGTCTAGTTTCACATTTTCAATGAAAGATGCAAGCATCTCTGCAGTCATTTCTTTTTTTGGTTGACAGCAGCACAGACTGTCTTTGGACATGAATATGCAGCTGATGCATTCTGTGTTTGTGTGCGAGCAAAGACGGACAGAGAGAGGAGGAAACAGACACAGGCAGACGGACAGGAGCACAGACAGCTAAAAGCTCCACCGTCCGTCTTACTTAAAATGTAAATGGTTGTGTTGGGATTGGTTAGGGCTTCGCTGCTAACGAGGCACGCTGGGGTGATAGATGGCGCTTTAATTCTGAAAAGGAATTGAACTACAGGCCTGGGAAACATTAGTTAAGCAACATGACACTCTCCCCATCCATCTGTGCCTCACCGTGCTCCCTTTCAGCTCTTTTCTCCGTCCATTCTGCCACCTTGGTTTACCATTAGTCAGACAGCGTGTCCTGCTTCGGCCATCTATCAATCTATTGTTTCCTCCGTCTCTCCCTCCATCTACCTCTTTTTCATTTTAAAACTCTTTCATCTGACTATCGTTCCTTCCTTTGTTCTCCTCTTCCTCTGTCCATCCTTCCAACAGTGTATTACCATCCTGCTAATCTTCCATTGAGAATCAATATATTCATTTTTTAGCCATGAAAGCTGCACGGCTGTAAGGGGCGGCAGTTCTGGTCCATCTGACCTCCACTTTCGTCCAGATGGAAATATTTCAACAACAATGGGGTGGATTGCTTTGAAATTTGGCACCGCCACTGATGCCCTCCAACGGATGAAGCGTGATTTCAGTGATCTCGGCACCTCATCTAGTGCCACTATCAGATTGAATCCGACTTTTTCCAATAATATGATATCAAACCGAAACTCATAACATTCCCATCAGCTGCGTTTTGTGTTTAATGCCAATTATTAAATCATACAAGGGAGAAAGAGTTGAGGTTGTGACACAGGACGTCGAAATGTCCGAAAATAGAACGCAAAGTGAAATGATATTCAGTAATGATATAACTCAAGTGTGAGGGTAACCCTACATGAGTATTCCTCTCCTTATTTTCCTTCCTTCACCTTTCCTTCCTCTCATCTAGCTTTCCTTGCCGCCCTCCCGCCTACAGCGTTCACCATTCATCACCCGGCATCCGAAGCTGTTTCATTCTTCCCGTGTACCTACCCTCTCTCCCTCTTCCCCTGCAACATATTAGTCCTCACACCAGCCATCCGTCCAGCCGGTTTGAACCCTCCCACTCTTACACTTTTCCATTCTCCTTTATCTCATCCTTACATCTCTCTCTCTCTCTCTCTCCTGATTCTCTGCAGCGCCACACCCTGCCATCCCTGCCTCTGTTATTACACATTCTTCCCATTTATCAATTTTCCTCCCTTAAAACGGGACACTCCTGCCCTGCCTAACATCCTGCTCTCCCAGTTTATCTGTTCATCCCCTTCTCTACCTACAAGCAAAAAATGGTGTCAGTCTCTGTTCTTAAATTGCTTGTCCACTACGCTGTCCTGTGATTTTTATACCAAAAACTGCTCCCAATATGTTTTCCATATGTCTTATACTGTAGTATGCAATCTTGTTTTCTACATATTGCAGGTTTAAACCAGATTTAGCCATAACACAACAATCTGCTCCTCTCTGTTTATGCCCAATCCATCTTCCCCTCTTTCTCTCCCCAGTCATCCGACTCCACCCTCTCTTGCTCCCTCCATCCGTCCTTCTCGCTCCCCTCCTCTCGTTAGTGTTACATACGAGCCAGCGGCGATGTAATGATTGCTTTAAACAGGTAGTCTGTATGCATGGAGGCATGCTAAACTATACTAATGTGTGTGTTGGTGTGTAAACTACCCTCCGCTGTCCTCTGTGTGAGTGTGTGTGTGTATGTGTGGTATGAAGCTGTGCTCTCTTTATCAAATTATCAAGTACCAGTGTGATGAGTGTGTGCTGCCAGAGAATCATTGCTAAGTGTGTGATCAGTGGTCTTATTGTCTTTTCAGGTGCTTTATCAAGCGTAAATCAGACTTTATGGCTAATGGGGACACAGTGTGTGCTCGTGTGTTGAGTTATTCTTGTATCTGACACACATAGTATGTAAATGTGAAAATTACGAGTGACTCTGTGTGTGTTTTGCATCCTTAGCATTCCATCTGGCTATGACCTGATTGCTTTTCCTTTGGAAACAGCAAGGTAGTGACATCTTAAGTGTAAAACAATGGGATTTTAATTTGGGCAGGTGGTTTCAGCGGGACAGGTAGGGTTGCTAAAAATTGTGTGATGACTCTGTGTGATCGTTGGCCTTTTCAGTCACACCCAGGGGTGCAGCACAAGGTCACTGCTGAAGATGAGAGTTTTCCAGTAAGTTCAAGGTCTTGTTAAAGTTTACATCCAGTATTCGTCATGAAAACACATTCTAATCATCATAGAGGCCGTGTACAAATGTGTTTCCCTCCACGTAAACCATTTGCAAAGCCAATTCTTTGAATATTTTAAAACGTGTGTTGGTCACATCCATATTTACAGCAGCTAATAGCCTTCTTATGCACCACATTTCACTGGCGCATTACTGTGACTAACCGTAGATCAGTGGAATTGCGAGAAACCAGCGACAGGAACGTGCGTCACGTTGCCCACAAACTTGTGCACTGTTAGAGCACAAAGTACAAAGAAAAGGGGGAGCTGCTCATCAAAAACACTTTGGCGTGGTACTACTATTGGTGAAAAAATTCTACATCGTCCCTCGATGTGAGGAAAGAAGATACAGAAGTGTCACAAAACGTGCTGTGCAGTCGGACTTCTGCGTGACTGTGTGTCCGACAAGTGGTCTATGCAGGGTCTGTTTGTGTGTTTGAGTATGACAGGAAAACAGAGGGCAGAGAGAGAGATTAGGCAGAGCACACAGAGAGAAAAGCGCTCTTTAAATGAGCACATGTTTGAATGGAAGCAAAAAAGGGCCACACCATCCCTGACTGCTCTCTTGGGTTACGCATCATGACAGCTGATCGCACAAAACCCACATGTTGTGTTTCCTTAAAGCCCATCAATAGAACAAAGGTTCATTCTCATTCAGTGCCTTCTTGCTGTAGTGCACATTGAGAGATCATTTGGAATAAATGAACTTTAGATGGAGGGACATATATTGTTTACACCATCCGCGAGCAGCCTGCATGATTTTTTTTATCTGGTCTGACCCTGAATGTCTGTCTCCCACAGCTCAGCAGCTTCTTGACTCCGGCACAGCGGTGTGAGAAATGATGACACCCCGAGACATGCAGGGATGCTGTCTGCTTCTTATGTAGGCTAAAGGGCACTCTCTCCTCAGAGGACAGTCAGGCAGGGGCCCAGCACAGGTTTGGCTCCTATGTGTGCGCTCCCATGCTGATATGACTCCAGAGCATGATCCATCTTCTACTGTGGCTGTCTAGCTGTGTTTATGTACGGCACTGAGTCTCTGTGATTGGACGTCTCTGGGTTAACTAAGTTTACGATGCGTCATTAAGGACCACCACACACAAAGGTATATATATCAGAAAAAAACAAAGAGAAAGATGAAAAGAAAAGGGACAGAGTCTCAGTCCACTGTTACGTTTGCAGCGAAGTGGAGGCTGCCTTTCGTTGATACTGCTGGCAAAATAAATCAAGCTTGAGTTCACAGTTGTGTGCTCATTTGTGTGAACCACCGCCTACACACGCCTACGCACATATAGACGCACACACACACACACACACACACACAGAGTCACAAAGAGTGAGTGAGAAAGAGCCAGATGAAGAAAAGACCTTTGATATTCAGCTTTCATCAATTTTGGAAGAATCTGCTGTACAAATCTGAATTAGAGAAAGCTCAGTATTTAAGGCCAGTATAACTTATCTTGACTTGACTTGTAGTGTGGTGTGAAAATAATTAAGTCTAACTTTTATCTGAGAGTTGGCAATGTCACACAGCTTCTCCTGTGCTTCTGTATATCGCACATCCTTTATGTGCAAAAAGTAAAATCGGGTAGATTTCTGCACACGATGCGGCAGACTAATTCAGACATGCCACCTCACTTCATGGCTGTCAGCGTCTTTGGCTTCGTCCCCTCCATGTTTGCTGTTTAACAGTGCCACCTAGAGGCAGAGAAAAGCACAACTACAGTGAACCTGTGCCGGAGGTGGCTGCAAATCGTCTCCTCTGTTTAACCTATCAGCATGGTGTGAGATCTGTTTTCTTACTTCAAAAGACACAAAGGGGAAAGCTGGACTCTGCGGTGCTGCCTTGCTGCGAGTGTTTAGGAGAAAGTGTCTGGAAGGGGAGGAAGAGGCTCAGGATGTGTGCGTATGCAAACGTGTGTGTGTGTCTTGTCCATCACCTGCAGCCTTCTGCGGCGGCCAAGGATCTGTGCAGATATTGATTACCATCATTATTCACGATCAGCCGTCGGGTCGTGACACGCAGACGCGTACACTAATGCAAACATCGACTCAAAGATGCACAGCAGACTTTCAGCATCATGCGCACACACGGGCGCGCTCACACATGGTCATTATCTAGTGTGGTGGTACCATAAATCAACATGTAGATCTATAACTCCACTGATTCTATCCATCATGAAGGTATTACTTTTTCACACACTAGTGCAAGCTCGCATCCCCGGAGTATGCTCAGTGAAACAACATTAGGTCCAACCTAATTCCTCTCCACATTATTAAAACAAAGTAATTCAAACTCTATCCAATTGAGCCGTTCTTTGCAATATTAAGTTAGTCTCTGTAATTTCAGAAATAGCCCAAATCAAACACCGTCTGTGTTTCTTTCATTATCTAGTTGGAGAAATACTATTCAAAGTAGGGTTGTCCAGACAGACTGAAGGAATAAAAACTTAAGATGTACGTTACAGAAGTGACTACACACGGATACAAATGCAGAATCATCTATTGCGTCCGAATAGAGATGTCCACCAGGGCATTGTGTGTGTTGCCTTTGTGCATTAGTGCGATATTGGCTATTTCCTGTTTTGATGGCAAGTCATTTTACAGGCGGACAGAGACACAGATGGCCCGGTCACCTCTTGGCGATGGTCTGTGACTGGCGTGATTGCTGTGTGGTCTCTGTTAGTCTGTCTGCCTCTTCTCATTCAGCTGCAGTGTTCCTCGCTCACTCCCTATCAGTCCCCTTCCTCCTCAGTATCTCGATTTCTGCGGTCCCCGTTGCCCCATCTCTTGGTGCGTGAACTGAGAGAAAAAAAAAAAAGAAAGACGTATTTTCATAGTTATCTCATGTAGAGGATATCGGGTCAACAGTTAAAGCGAGCGCGCCGCACAGGAAGTCGAGGGAATAAGTCTTGCCTCGTTTTCAAGGTTCAAGTAGACGCAATTGTTCACAGATGAAAAAGAGCTGTCAGTCATGAAGGTCAAAACAACATCTCTCAGAGGCTTGTTGGCTCAGAGGCAGAACGACACAGGGAAACTTTTCATATTCTGTAATGAAACATCAGACTAAGATACACAAACTAATGAGAGGGAGGTGATCAGTTATTTCTCAGAGAGATTTTAGGCACATTTCTACCCCTGTAAAACACTTGAGAGGAAGCTGGCCCCCGGTTGGAAAGTTCATCCTGGTTAAGAAAATAAAATAAATCACGCTTGTGCTCACACAATCACTGGTGAGAACTGGGACAAGAGAAACAGTAAATCCTTCATGTTTTTACAGGAGCACCACACCTAATACATGTCTGCACATCAGCAAACCCTCTGTAGACAGACAGAGTGATTCAATCTGCCTCTGAAAAAATATCATCTACGTTGCAAAGAAAAACTTTATTATCACATGATTTGTCGGTGAGGAAAATACCGCAGACTTCCCCTAATCACCCGTAGCAATGTTGTGGGAGAAAACCTTACACGAGCGTAATCATAAGAAACAGAGAAAAAGAAAGTTAAAGACCTTTTAAAGCACCTGAAATCTTGCTTTCAGCACTTTCTCAATTACATGAAATAGTCATAGTAAAACCCACAATTTTTATTAATATATTATTAAGTGTTAAACACTCAAAGGCTCAGCTAATCTGCTTCATCAGGACTGCTTATGTGTGCTTTAATCAGATTTTGTTGACATTGGCGTCCTCTTGGAAACATAAGGAAACCACCCTGATTGAATTTTTTTACAAATCTGTTCAGCAGACCTTTAATGGTATTTTTTGTTAAAGCTGGTCAGATCAATCTTTATACAACAAAAATGAACATGAAACTATGTTTAAAGCAGATGTAGGTAACTTATTTCAAAATAACCTTTAGTCATATTTGCTAAAACTGTCACCGTAGAGAGGGGTGGGGGGGGGCACTTTCTCCTAATCTTACCAACTGTCGCTGTAAGATTATAGAGATTTTACCAACTGGCACTTTAATATGAAAGGGGTTGCATGTATTGACTAACCCACAGAGACTTGCGCCTTACTGCAGTTTAGATATATGGAGAGTTTTAGCATCTTTCAGCTCGTCACTTGCAACACAGAACTTTCCTGAACTCAATCACTCTCGCTGCTCTCAACACTGTTATTTCAGGAATCAACAGGCAGCTGTTTTCAGCAAACAGGCTCTGAAAAAATCTTCTTTCTGCACTTTGCCCTGCACATAAAGACAGAAAAACAAATTCCAGCAGCTGGCTGGTGAATAAAGTGTCACATATAAGAGCTAAAGAGCTGGACGTTTCTCCTAGGTATTGGCAGCAACCACTCCAGAAGGACTGTAATGAATGTGAATAATAGCACATAAAATGTTATCTGCTTTTATGTTGGCTCATTAGCAACGTAATTTTACAGAAGTTGAATGATTCCAGTGACAAAAAGACTGGACTGACAAATCAGTGGTCGGCAGTGTTTTGACGTCACCTTTCAGTGTCGGCTCTGCTTATTGGAACAAGTAACTAAAAAAGGACCAGGTACTATCCACAGCGGAAAACCACAGAAACATCAGCTTCAAGTCTGAGTTGAGTCAAGCTGTTATACCTATGAAGAAAATAGTGGAACCACTCATGGCTCATAGTAAGAAGCTTGTTGGAAAGGTTTACTGTCCCTTTAGTGCACAGACCATAAACCACTTTTAATGACGGGCACCACTGAGCACCTAGACAGTAAGAAAAAAAGGAAGGGAGGAAGGAAGGGAGGGAGGAAGGAAGGGAGGTTGTGTTGTCTGCTGTGCTGTCTGCTGATATCTTTGACAGAACGATGGTATGAAATATGTCTGCTCCGCTCCCTGAGCTTTGTGTCCCTCTAGTGTCAAATTCTTTCCAGCCACCTTTGTCTCCACTTTTTTTCTTCATCTTCTGTGAAATCCCCCTCTCTCCTTGTCTGCCATTCCCCTTCATGTCTTTTCCCTCATCACACACGGGCATATCTACACATCATCGCAGACTGCCAGTGTGATGATCATGTGTCATACCGAGCCTGCTCCGTTATTGATCACCACATGTAATGATCAGGAGATGCAGATGATGGCGCCGCCCCCATTGATTACAAGTGACAGTTAAAAAGCATGGCATAATTCCCATTGATCGTCAGTGACAGCGTGTAAAAAATGGTGTCATCTGCATTGATTAGCAATAAAAATATCTGGCAAAGATGTGTCATGGGTCCACAGCAGAGAAGCCCTCTCACACACACTTGTATTCATCATTTGAATGTGTGTGGCATGTTGGGAAGGAGCTGGGAGAGCAAACCCACGGGTCTCAGCTTCTCAAATGAGAAAGTGGCGAATCGTATGGATATACTGCGGAAATCAACTTTTAGAGTCCTTGTGTTGAAAAGAGAGCCATACTAAAGGCTTTCCCACTGGTATCCATGTAAAATAGAGCAGAAAAATGAGAGCTTGATCTGGGCAAGTTCTCACAACAGTCTCAGTAGGTAGAGAAACAAAAACACCATTTTTCCTCTTTTAACCTCAAACGTTTGGACGCTGAACCCTGGCTGCCACTTGGGGGATTCAGAGAGAGTTTGTGAGAGTTTGAACGTATTGTCTCACCCTAAAAACACAGAGTTAAGCCTGAATAAACATATTACTATCATTTCCTCCTAGCTGGGCGTAATTAACATTTCAACAGGGCTTCCACCACTGAAACATCTCAGGAAACGTCCAATGATCAGAATTTCTCTCAATAAAGCACGTTTGATTCTGCCAAACTCCCCATCCTCAGTGTTTCTGACACAGTGGCAGAGCGGTCTCTGGCACATGTGTCCCATGGTTCCATATTGATTGGAGACTAAAATAGTCTGTGGAGCTAATGCTTGAGGGTCCCAACAATATTGCTCCACCAGTGTGATTTAATGAGCTTCTGCCAGGACAAAAGAGAAATAAAAATTGGTCTAAAAAAAAGAGAGCCAAGCCTTATTGAGTCATTTTCTTTCAATAACAGCTAGGTTGAATTAAAAAAAAAAACACTTAAAGATCATTTCTAACACACCAGAATAGTTACAGCTCCTAAAACTGCTGAAGAGCGGAGAACTACTGTCCTGTACATGTTTTTTTCCCCCTTTTGAACGTCCTCCTGCACCCTTGTCTTTGTTCCTTCATCCATACGTAGGTTTGAGTTTCTTTGTGATGTATACTGTACGTCTGCGGTGTGTTTTTCCCCCCCGCCACCTTGACGAGTGCTCAACCGCACAGGCACACAAATAGATGGATGAGCTGGTGATAACTAAACCAGCCAGACTTCACTGTGAATTATAATCACCTTCAATCTGTGTCTCTGAATCCCTGCCCAGTTCTTATGTTTGCATGTGTGTGTGTGTGTGTGTGAGTCTGGAAGCTGTGCCCTGCATCACCAAGTCATGTGTGAGTATCTTTCATGACTGATGGAGCAGTGAATAGTTTGTTCCCTGCAGGGTTGTATTATATATGTGTGTGTGTGTGTGTGTTCCTACTTATTATTCTCTCGGTCCCCTGGTGTTTGACCCGTCTCTCTGTTCTGTCGAGGTTTTGTGTGAGCTGGAATATAATTCTATTTCCAATGCTGGTCAAATACAATGCACACACACACACACACACACATACACCCACACACACACACACACAGCTTCTTTAGGGGACAGCCATCAGGGTGAGTGGCCCATCACTCACGCTCACATAAGGTATTCAACTGCACTATGTCAATGTCACATTGTCAATGGCTAAGTGTGTGTCTGTCTGTGTGTGTGTGTGTGTGTGTGTGTGTGTGTGTGTCTATGTGAACTGGTGGTCTAGCAGTCACTGAGGTAGCAGGGGAGGATACACACTGGTAATATACATCTCAGAATCTGTGTATTGAAAGTTTTTGGCAGACACGTACAGCTCTTCCACACACACAGAAAATGATGCTTGCAAACAAAATGAATCATAAACAGAGTGGACCATAAAATGTCAGAAGAAGGGAGAAGCCCTTCATGGTGGAGAAACATGAGTGCTGGACAATGACACTGATGATTTACCACTAGTTCTGTGCTGTGTTTTAATCTTTCAAACACTAGAGGGCAACAGCAACAGCATTTTGAATACATATGTATAAAAAAATAGACCTGTTACGCCTTCTAATGTTACTTAAAACTTAATTTCAGACTAAACTTGTAATACAGTAGCTTTTTGCAAAATCCAGTTCATTTCTGGATAAAGTTGGTGATAAACATTTTGAAAGTACAAGAGGATGACAAAGGACAGCAGCAGTACAATGTGATCGTAGAGTCACTGAAGTGCAGAGAAGCACTTTGGTTTGCAATATTGAATTTTTTCCTGCTCTAATAACCACACATTTTCATGGCCTTTGGCTGACACAGATATGTTTCATCTTTCATGTTTCATTCATTCAGCACGTGTCTGGTTTTCCACCAGTGTTTATTATACTGTGAGAGTGATTTTTGTGTGTAAATGCATTTGTCTTTACTAGTGTTTGTCTATTAGTCAGTGTTAACACTGCACTGATCCCACAGGGATGTCTTTGTTTGAGATTTAAATTTTAATGGCAATCTTGTGGACACTAATGACATATGAACCCACAAGTTCAACAGACCTATCATCCATGTACCTAATACTGTGCATCCTCATTAAGGTGTATTGTCATGAAGTCATATGGTGCATAGCTGATGTCTTTGTGTCACCACTCCAGCCCTTTGACCTACATCAAGTCTTAACTGTCTGATTTCATCACGTGATAACCAATTTAATCTATTGCATAAATGCAGTATGGTGTAATTGAAGAGACAGTCAGTAAGATTAACAGAGAGTGCTCTTATTTTCAAAATCAGAGCCAGTGAAGCCCTGAAAGTACTGTACTGATTAGCTGTCTTTACCAGGGCACAGTGGATCCTTGTCAAATGTCCTTAGAGGCAGCAGGTGGAGCCAAAGGAGCAAATGTGAAAGTAAATGAGTTACATACT
>JBAJHX010000043.1:18151666-18183993 GCA_037176925.1 Amniataba percoides | reverse complement strand
TGTGTGTGTGTGTGTGTTTAACACCACATAGGAGTGTCACGGCTGGGAGGTCAATCGTAGACAGTGGAGAGTCCCTTTATAGAAATAGAAGCAGCTCTGGAATACTAATAGATTTTTAATTCTGATTCCATGATTCTATCTTCCGCTGAGCAGTGACTTCATGTTCTATGTCTGTCTGTTCAGTTTCCATCCAAGTATTTATTTTCTAATCATGATCTACTGAAATACGAAAAGCTTGATCAGCCTGAATGAGAGAGAGGACTACAGAAACATGTAAAAAGGATGTCCTGGGTTCAGATCAAGCCCGCAGGCCAACGGACTATTGGCATGAAAGTTTTAATTCAACAACACTTCTTGAAAGACTACTATTATCCAGTATTTTTCTTATTACGTCTAAGTCTATCCTCTTATATGACCAACAAATGATTAATGAGGCCATCTGTCTGTATCTTCGAACATCCCTCTCTCCCCCCATTTACATCCACCTAAGTCCATTTGCCCATCTGAAGTACTTTAATCTTTTAAATTGCCTAATAAATATATAGTTAAAAACAAATCAAAAGGCTTGGTGACTATTTTCAGTTAATACCTATTTTGGTGCTTTAACATATACTGTATGTATTACAACAAGAACAGTATGTTGAATTCACTCTAAATGAACCAAAGGTCCTGTGAAAAATGTCACACAGCACAACAACGTAGTTCATGATGAGTTTTTTTTTTTTTGGACGAGAGTGAAGGGGCTTGGCAAAGAGGAATTAACTTGCCTACATCGGGTTTTGGGTAATGTCTAAACACCACACCGACACACGACATTAGCGGCTACATGGTGAAGGAAGTTGTGGAAATTGTAAATAAAAACAGAGCTGAAAGGAGAGTGAATACTGAAGTTACAATCATCAAGTTGGAATCCCAACTTTCCATGACATGCGTAAGTAGACACCTGTTCGCCATCGTGTTAGCCATAACAACGGTATAGTTTGCTGATAAGCAGTGGCAGCGTATTCTGCAATCGTGCTTTGGTGTTTTATTTAATGCGGTTTAAGAAGTATTTTTTAATAATTAAATAAATTGTGTGACAAGTACCTATGGAAGTGTTTTGACTATATCTATGTAATCTCAACAAATGGTTGCGCAGATTGTTTATGCACAGAGCCTTTCCTTCCTTTTGACTCACATGTTGGTTCTCATGACGGTCATTGCCAAGTGTAGCTGAAGATGTTATTGTAAAAACACTGCACTGAGTTTCCAGCTGTCTGTCCAATAGTCTTTACAGCCTGTCTGTGGTCATCGCCAACAGCAGTGAATTTATGTAATCCTGTTTGGAGACAAGCTAAAGGCTCATAAAATGACAAAAAAGTGACACTGGCTTGCTTACATCTTGTTGGTGCGTTTCATTTGAATGAATTGTATCTGTCCTACAGGCTGCGTACCAGCAAAAAGATGCAACCTGTCTGCTATCTGCTGAATCACTGTGGTGGAGTCATAGTCTCAACTTGATTTAGATAACTATCGCTGGAGAATCTTGATGCCATAATGTCTGCTCAGCGCTGGCAAACATCAGAATGATTCATTAGTCATCGAAGGTTCAATCATCCCTCTATCCATCCATCATTTCTTCACTCCTTTCAGCACGCTACAGCTAGCAGCACCCTTTTTTGTCCTTTGAAATCTCTTAATAATGATCTTTTATAATCTTTCTTTCATTTGCAGAGGCTCGTTTGGGTCATTTCCTCGTCTTCATTTGAATTAGCTTACAGCTGTGTTTCAACAAACATATTTCTCAACACTTTTTTAAAATCTTTTTTGACAAATAAGGTGGGATTAACACCGTAACGATATATTTGATACTTATTCTCTAAATGTGTGGAACAAACATGGTTGTGTGCAGATTCTCAACAAGAGCATGAAACTTAAAATGTGTATTTCAGAGCATAAAATGTGTAATAACAGTTATATCAGCAGTCACAATAAAGAAGTATTTTCTTTGGCTGTAGATACCACGTTAGGATAGCTCGGCCCTATAAGTGAGACCTAAAGTCAAACATCTGCTACAGAGGTAATTTCTAAATCTTTGTGTGTAAAGGCAGGGGATGTATTTTCGCTCCGGGACTCTGGGATATGTATCTGCCTGACTCTGCAATCTCCACTTTCTGTGACTCACCGCACAGAAATCCACTCTGGTAGGTCCACACACACACTCACACACACATAGGCAGACATGACAAATACTGGGCTTCCACCATTATGAGCTCATTGAAAAACAGCTGCCATTCCCCTCACAGAGGTCAAACGAGGGGGAAAACCTCATACGTCTAAGTGCCTGCGCGTCCCCTTATCTTACTCTCTTCCCATATTTATGTCTATACACCCTGTCTGTATCTCAGTTTCACTCCCCTCTGGCTGTCTATCTGACTTAAGCTTAAGAATAATTCTGTTTTAGTACAACTTTGATCTTCCTTTGTAGCCGCGGCCCTCGTTTGATGGTGACATTTACAACAAAGCTATTATAAACTACTTAATCTGAAAGTGAGTGCATATGAAATGTTGGTAATAATAAGTCAGTGCACAGATAACCTGTGCAATATGCACACCTCCACAGCAAGTCGGTCTGTAAGCTGTGATGAGTGTTTACATTTGAATGACGATTTTATGGTTCGTCTTTGCTTTCTCTCCATAATGCATTTGGCTGACGTGGATGTTTCTTTAGGACCTGTATATCGAAGAAGAAGAATCCTTTATTAATCCCACTTGGGGAAATTAACTATTTTCACTCTGTTTTGTACACACATTTTACATATACATATATAAGAGGCACACACATGCACATGCAACTGGCGGAGAGATGCCAGAAGCAGGTTTTGGGGTTCGGTGCCTTGCTCAGGGGCACCTCGGCAGTGCTCAGGAGGTGAAATTGCACCTCTCCAGCTACCAGTCCACCTCCATGTAGACTGGTCCATGGTGGGGACTTGGACTGGCGACCCTCTGTCCCCAAGCCAGGTCCCCACGGACTGAGCTACTGCCGCCCCATGTATCATCTGACTACTTGCGTTTCTTACTCCCTTTACTTTCTTTTTATGCTGCTGCTGCTACTTTTACACATCTCTACAATTAAGAAGTTCACATTGTACACAAGTACACATTGCCCTAATCAATAATCAATTATTATCTATTGATCACACACAACAAAAAAGTTACAAACCCTCATCCCACATTTTTTCCTTTAGCTCTGCTGTGTTTATTCTTTCAGCTGATTGTTTTACTGCCTGCAACATGTCTGTCGTTTACAATCATAGCAGACAGTTATTTTCAGTGGAAAAGTTCGGCCTGAGACAAATTAATTTAATTAGCTGGTGAATGTATAGTGTAAAACATTTTAGTTAAAAAAAAGTCAGGTATTTCTCCCTGGAGGTGGTGTAGACCAAAACAGAGGTAAAAGAATGAACATTAGACTTGACTTGTCTACAGGATGTGTAAATAAGTAAATTGTCTGCTTACACGCTCACAAGTTCAGCTTATTAAAGTGATCATAAGTCAGCATTGAGTTTACAACTTGTTGCGGTGCCCAGAAGAGGCAATAAAATCAATCAAAGCACCAATCACTTGGTTGAGAAATTCATAAAGACTGAAAGTGCTCTTATTTTGAAAATTATCTCCCTCCAGCTCCCTCCCCCTCTCTCTACAATGCACCCCAGCAAAAGCCCTTCCTGCAGCATTGCTCAGGAAGGGCTTCACTGCCCTTCTTTCGTTTACTTATCTGTTGTGTAAACTGTTGTTTTCTCGTTGCTTGGTTGTTTGATTGGTGTTTATCCATCATTGCATCTGCTCCAAGTTAGTGAGCAAGCGAGTTGAGCCTGTGCAGGAACAGTGATTGAAGCTCTGTCAGATACTCTGCTCTGATTGGTTGTTCTGATTCAGGCGTGGTCGAGTCTTGTCAAATGGAGTTAGAGGCAGCAGGTGGAGCCAGAACAGAACAGTCTGATTATCTGATTTTCACAGATTTCTGTTTCATGAGCTATTCTCAGGACATAGAGACAGTTTTAGTCAGTATGGTGAAACGCCATTAAAATAAGACTTGTTCTTCTTGTTTAATGTTTGTAGGGATGTCAACCAGATGTGTATAAATTGAGCCAATATTCAATCTTCATTAATTATCTATATTGTTCAGAGTATTGGTTCTTTTCTTTTTATAACAGCACAGCCACTCGCTTTACCACAAGCACACTGCTTTGTATATGACTAACATGGTGAATGTGCAAAACTAGTATACCTAAATAAATCAAACTTCAGTGCAGATATAGATAGCTCAAGTACCATGGTCACGGGTAAGTACCATTTATAAATAAATATTACCAGTGACATTGTAACTGTCATAACGGCCGAGCTGCAGCCGTTTGTGGTCCTGTGTGTGTGTGTGTGTGTGTGTGTGTGTGTGTGTGTGTGTGTGTGTGTGTGTGTGTGTGTGTGTGTGTGTGTGCGTATTTCTTTGTGTGTGCATTTCAGTTGGCCAAGCATCCTTTCTGACTCAAACATTTTGCTCCTCCCTTCCCTCTGGGAAGAACACATTAGAAACACATACACACTCATACACACAGAGGTAGACCCATCAAAAGGAAGGCTTTTCCCAGTGCGGTATGGTTAAATGACAGAGCATGAGCACAGCGGCGGTTAGGCAGAGCAAGGGAGAGCAAAGAGGAAAGTAGAGTCAGCTGCTTCGCCATGAAGGCAGAGAGGCAGTGATACTAAAACCACACCTAGAAGCCCACGAAGAGAACAAATGATGAGTACACAGATGGAAAAGACGTTCTAAGGGGCTCCTGTGCCCCTCACATTTTAGTTTCTTATTCAAAGCATCTGCAAAACCTGAGAGGGCAGATTGATGCTAAGAAGTAAAAAGTCTTGTGACTGCTAATTTTAGAGCTACCAGTCTGATTTTACTATAGCCTAAATATCACTTTAATCATTTTGTAAAAACTCACAATTTCATATTTTCTTATGAAGACAGCCTTGTCTTCATAAAATGGCACACCAATTGAGCTGAGTGACATTTTTTTCTTGACAATCTGAAATTGTCATCCAATAGACGAGGTGTATTATTTCAAGGCAAATGCTGGGAACTTGGAAATATGTGTGTAAGTGTGTGCATGTGGGTGGGGAGTTGGGGGGGACGAGTCACCCAAAATCCCCTTCATCTTTTATTTTTCTTTTGCCTTTTTTTCTCCATCACTGTCCTCTCCGTCCGCACACACCGCCTCTCCCCTCCATACCTACCTCCCTCTCTCCTCTCTGCATGAACTCAAATCAGTGTTGATTCAGGACTTATATGAAACTCCCCTCTAATGAACCACGGTGGGATCAGAGTGTTTAAGACAACACAGCGAGGGAGTCTTTGGTTTGTTATTCCTGGCTATGATTCATAAGGCCTTTAGCTTCATAAATGAACCGTGGCTGGCTCTAGGTCTCTCAAAAGGCCCTCACATTCTCACTGACATCATGTTGGAGTGAAACTATGGGGGATTAGGTTTACATGTGTAACTGGAAGTAAGATTAACGTACAGTATTGATAAATCACTGCGGTTTAAAGATTGGGTTCCATATCTTTGATGCACACTAACAAAACTTTACTGCCAAATTACTTTCTTTTCATCTCTTTTTTTACTCCCCCTTTCTGCCATATGATCAAAGTTGATGATTATCAGTGTCACAGAGGCCCTCGGGCAGGTTTTTCTTTGTAGACCCCTCACTGACTGACTGAAATTTATTTAGTTCATCATGTTGCCTGTGGAAAACAATGAATGAATGAATATGAAAATAGTACACTGCTCAAAAGTGCTCTCTGTATCGCACTCTGTGCTTTCTCTAAACAGAAGTTGGCAAGCCTTTCTTAAATGACTCCATATCTTTGTCTAAAAGACTGATATGGGGGGGAGATGTGGGCAGGCGGAAAATGAAATTAGAGAAGAGATGGAGGAGGAGGTGAGTGCAGAGGAAGTGACTGAGGATAAGATAGAAGAAGACAGAGAGCAGGAGGAGGAGGAGGAGGTGAGGGATGTGAAGAACTGGTAATGGGGGAGAAGGAGGGGGGAGGGGCTGTTATATACAGATTGTGGATAGAGAGCCAGTCTGGCAAACTTCCTGCCCTGTGACGCGGAGAGAAAGTCAAGCTCGGTCTCATGCTCTTTTCTTTACTTTTGCCCTCTGGTTACTGAGAGAAGTGGCCAAGTTCAGCTGATGTACAACGCTCCATCTCTTTCCTCTCGCATGCTCGCCTGGTAATCGTCTCATTTCTCATTTCTATCTGCGTCATCCAAAGATGGGGTCTCATGAGGGCTCAATGATGGTTTCAGGTCAGGGCAATTATGCTCATTAGGGGTGGCTACACATCTACTCTCTGTGCATGAGCGAGCATATGTCGGCCTCTGGGTGAAAACCCAGTAACTTCAATAATTGTTTGTTGTGTTTTTTTCCCTTGACATCATCACATAATTCACATAATATGCAGACACACGCAGCGCTGTCATTTGTCACATTCGATTCAGGTGAGAGCCTCGTAGCTCTCCTTAGATAAACACAACATGTATAATATTTCCATAAACGTCAGAATGTGTAAAGAAATGAAAGCAAATAAACTCATGTAATGCACTGGTTAACTTTGGGGTGTTTGCAGGTCTCATTACAGTGGGATATCGCTTTCAGATTAGGTCTTAATTAACATAATGTCTGGGCTGCGGAAACTGTTTGTCTTTGTTTGTTTATAGAGGAGAGGATGAGGCCACAGAAAGAAACAGGAGAAAGGGCGAGAGAGATAGGGAGGAAAGAGAAACGGATATAGAGGGGGAGAAATCGAGAGCGAAGGGGAGGAGACGAGCAGATTAAAAAGGAGAAAGAAGATAAAACGTGACAAATTAGGGCAGCATCTGTTTGACTTTGATGTGGAAGTCTCTATGGGGGAATCTGTTTTCTGCCTAGCAACCCCAGTAGAAGGCTAATTAAGTGTTTATCTCTATTGGCTAATGGCCAGCTCGTGAAGGGATGTTTTCTTGGATGGGCCACATGAACGCGCACACACGCACGTGCACACACACACAAACTGCTGCTATCATGATGTATTAACTGGGTGTGACACACAGACCTATACACACATTTACAGCAGACGCACTGAAAAGCACACAGACACGCACACACACACACACACACACACATATATATAGACACCCACATGGAGTGATTAGAGGTTTCAGCTAAAGGAAGAATAAAAACATGGCGGCTCTTGGATCATCTTGGGTCATACAGACATAGAGGGTGGAATTGATTACAGACAAGGAGAGCAGACAATGGATTTTTTTTTTTTTAACAAGGGTGTCAACAGTGATTGGAAGCAGAAGTGAGATAATAATGAGAAGTGAAAGAACTCCACGAAAGCAATAAACGAGGGAGAAGACGTAAATGTGGAGCGGAAAGCAGAAGAGAAGGAGAAAAGAGGGAAAAAACAGATGCTTGAGACAGGAACAGACACGGCCACTCCTCTGCCAGACAACTTAGACACATTTCCAGTACCTCTCTACTAAAAAGTCACCGCGATCTTCCGGTGTGGCTGTGTGGCTTTTAAACCTGTGCGGTGTTGTGGTTGGCAGCAGTGGCAGTCTGCATCAAACGTGAGCAGGGAGGCACGGCCGGACAAGTCGAAACACGTATCGGATGCATTCTCCTGCCAGATGTGCATCTCAGCTGGATGTAGGCACAATCTGAACAGATCGAATTATCAAACACCATACGTGTGCATTATTATTATAAAACAAGTCTTCTCAGGTTTTTGAATGTGGGTGTGGGAAGTGTTAGAGAGTAACCAGAAAAGAAATGTCTGCAATTGTGACATTACTGGAACCTTTGGATCAGATGGAGGGGAGGTTTGCTAAAAAAAAAAAAAAAAGTGAGTGAGCTAAATAGGAAAAATTTTGGTTTGAAAAAAAAAAAAAGCTCATGTGAGAGAGCGTGTGAGCAGGCCCGGGACTCAGGCCTGGAAAAGATAGAGGTGGGATGTGTGAAAGAACAAGAGCATTATATAATTAATAGCTGTTGCAGCATGCCTCCGTCTGGTCTGAGTCGGCTGTGTGTCTGTTAGCTTCAGTCCTCTCGTCTTCAGCATGGCACCGTACAGTCACGGCCGGTCTCTCCCATGTCGGCTGCCTCTCGTGGTTCCCACACCTCTCTGGAGCCACGTGAGAGGGAAAAACTTAGGGAGGATGGCGTCGTCATGGGCGGCGTGCACACCGATCTGCAGAGGGATGCTTCAACTCACGTTGTTCACATTGCATCGACTGCTGCTGTAATGTCAAGCGGGTGGACGCAAGCTGCAGTTTAGGCGTTCAAGCATGTGTCATGAGGGGATGTGAAGTGCTGAAGGGCAATGCGGGTGCTGTGATTCGAAGTACAGCAAACAGCAACTATTTGAGGTTTGGCCATGGCAGAAGTGGGAGGGTGTCATTCTCAGGGAGGCCATTTCTCTCATTTGGGGTCTTGGAAACAGAACAGCCAGACTGTGTGAAAATACATGCTGGATGAATTGAATGATAAGCTGATTTGGTCATTAGCATAAATACCCCTCCCACAAAGACATCTCAGCAGTAAATCAGCTGTAACAGCTGCCTGCTCCGATACGCTTAGAAACCTCTGTGAGGTTGCTTTCTGTTTATAGTTTTTTTTGTTTTTTTCTTTCTTTGCTATGCTGAAAGCAGTTTCCAGTATCTCTGACTCTGAAGGGAAAGTACCCACAGGGAAACTCAGTGTTTGTACAGCCACTGTCATGGATTTTTAAGTCTATTTTAAGGCCATACAATTACACATTTGAGGAAATAATGTTTTGATAATTCCCAAGTATTCATGGGTTACTTGTGTAATGAAAGATGGATATAAATCTCTGGACTTGCTCAATGACCGATGTGGAGGCTCACAGTGCGTGTGGTTGTCTATTTCATTGGTAAAAATTTGGATAAACTGTGGTTGGTGGACAAAGCGAGACGTTTGTTTGGAAGGAGTTTCATTTCACAGTGGACATATGTTGTTTCAAAAAACAAAATGATACTGTTGCAATGCCTGAAGCATGCACACACACACACACACACACACACACACACACACACAAACACAAACAGCCAGAGCAGACTATGTCCATCTATGGTGGGGAAAGTTTTCAACGGCCTGTAAAAAAAAAAAAAGTGGTGAATCATTGTTTTCCCCCCCTAGACACAATTCAACGAGTAAAACATTGCAGTATCCAAATATACACAAAGAAGCTATCCAGGTATTAGTTGGGTTCATCAAATACAGTCCAGGAGATCTGTTTTCTTTCGACCAGTTTTACAGCGTGCAGTCAGGAAACATAAACGACATAAAAGGGTGCTGCGACAAGACAAAAAGCACACTGTGACTTGGTTTACTGCTGACTCAAAAATAAGCTGCTTTAATTGGAATCGATGAGTTGTGCATGAGTGTGAGCCACAGGGTAATTCTTTCCTACAGACTCTCTCTTGATCTCATCTCTCTAGTGTATCAATCACAGATGTGATACAGAAGATACCAGTTTTGTGTGTCTGTATGTGTGTGTGTGTGTGTGTGTAGCAGTGTATGCAAATTCATGGATCCCATACGTACCTTAAAATGTGAAGGAAATGCTGCATAACTCAGCCAGGAACGGGTGGACACAATAGGAAAATGAATCAGGTTTTGTTGCTTAAGAGGGGACTTTTGTCAGATACAGGAGTTCTCCAAAACAATGACAAACATATTTTGTTATTTGACATTGACCTTACATTTCAATATATGTGACTTATATGCAGGATTGCAAAATACTGGATTTTATGGGAGGCATCGGCCTGTATTTTGATTGAATTGAGAGTGTAACTGAGACAATGAGAGTGGCTCTCGCTGATATTTCTCATCTATAACGTGGCGTTTGTCCCTTCTCATTTTCCTGTCTCTCTGCACCTTTTATTATCTGAAGGATTAATACAGAGTTTCAGGAGAGTAAAACAGTCACTCTTCTGTTCTGACAGCACCGCAGATATTCGTGGGCAGGTCACTGCACAACATCAAAAGAACTGACCTGATTTATCTGTCCTGGTTGAGTGGACAGGTAGCAAAGGAACAGAGGCTCCTCTAATAACGTAGCTCCTCTAAAGACATGAAAGGAACCGAGACCCTTGCTTCATCTCTGCTGTTTACTGGACACACATGTATAGATCCAAGCAGACAGGAACTCAAACTTCCAATTTGTATCTGAAAAAGAGTTACATGTGTATGTATGTTATATTTACAGGCACAGGACTTTACCCAAATATCACTTAATTTATTCACTATTTTGATAATTCCTTCTATCCCCCTTTACTTCTATCCCATTTTTCTTTCAGCTCATTCACTTCCCTTTTTTTCCCCTCGCTGTCTTATGTCTTTTGCTGTCCCCTTCTAACCAAACAAAGATTTCATTGCTGTGTATGGCATATCCAGATGTTAAGTAACTGAATACATCACAGCTTCACAACCAACAGTGGGTTTTCTTTAAAAAGAGAGTAGAAGTTCATAAGAACACCAACACAACGTAAACATGAAGCGGCACTTTTTGATGACATCCGTAAGTAAATGTACTGACAAACACACACACACAAATTAATACATGTTATATCAAGATGAACATGCACTACCCGACTCTCTCCTTCTTTTCCTCAGTTGATGTCTTTCCAATGCTACTGGAGTGTCTAGCACCGTGCAATGGAGACATCTGGAAGTGTGTGCATGTGTGTGTGTGTGTGTGCGTGCATGTTCACATGAACACATTTCCAAGTCTGTTTCCATTCATTGGTTTCCACTCAGACCAAACTGACTCATGCAGGTTATGATGTAACACTCAAATTCAGAAAGAGGTAGAAAGAAAATAAAGCTGCAATTTCACTTTACTCTTCTCCCCACGTGTGACAAAAAGTATTAAACACACGTTCAGTAGAAGTCTATGGGACACCGGTAAACGCAAGTCTGCAAACGTCATTAAAAGATCAAAAGTGTGCTTTTTTTGCCATTTCAAAGCAATGGAGATATGTTTTGTTTTGTGTTCACATCATCTGAAAGCATTTTTAAAAATTCAAAAGCAGAGACAGTGTGACTACAATTCTGGATAATGCACAGAGTAACAGGGACGCAGTTTCTGGATATACATGTCACTGTTGAGTGGTTTCAATGTTCTTTACTGCTCCACAAAAAAAAGTCTGTTTACTTCCATTGTTTTGGAATTGTTTTCCATTGGTTTCCATTGTACAGGCCACATTGGCATGCTGGGTTTAGGCACAGGTTTATGTTTCAGGTGCTTCCTTGCCAAAATGGCTTGTACTATATTTTGAAGGATCATTACAATGAAGGTGACTTCATCTAAAGCAAAGATATAATTTTGTGTTGTCTACAAAGGCTAAAACAAGCCACTGCAAGTAGTCAACTTGCCTGTCATCACACCTGTGCAGAGTCCAAAGTGAGTCACCAGGGAGAGGCACCTGTGCTGACCACTTCACCCCAATAGTACCACTGTTACTGACAAAGACGAAGACTGCAAAACTCGGATGTTACCAAAATATGTTTTAGTTCATACTGCATCACCACCGGTTTGTGTCACGTCTGTTTTCCTTTGTGGCAGAGGGATGGAAAAGATGTGACGTGAGTGAGGAAGGTATTCCTCGACCTCCGATCCCACATGGCTGTGTTGTACACAAAACGTAGTTGTGAGTCTGTCCCAAAAGCATAAAAACACACATGCAAATAGATTTCCCTGCTGCTGCACACACACACAGACACAACTCTTCCCAAACATCTCCATCTGTAGTTATACTGTATACCTCTAATTAGAACATGACTGTGTGAGTCAGACGTTTGAGGGAAGTCATCATTTCCCAGTTCTCCTGACTTTCCATGCCCTCTGTGCTTAGTAACTGTTTTTCTAGGATATGTTAATGACTCAGCCAAGCACATTTGTGCACAGTGCTAGTGGAGGTTTCTTTCTTCATTCTTCATTTTCCTTCTTTCTCTCATTCTTTCACGTTCCTCCGCCTCCAAATGCTTCCATTCAATGTCTGCTTCGCCCACCCCACCACCCCACACACACACGCACCCACCTCTCTTTCCTCTTGCAGCTTTCTATTCTGCAATTAAGTTATGACTCTGGAATTCTTCACCATTATTATGGGGTAACCATGGGAACCCAACACCAAAACTCTGATCTCCCTTGACAACCAACATGAGATTTACACCTTCATTTAGTGCATACTATCAACAGTGAAATCCACTCTTTTCTCCACTTTTCTTTACTCGCATCAATAAATAATAATAGCTATTTTGATTACTTTAAGCCATTAAGAGTGTGGAAATAACCTCCACTTGTAATTTGTCTTGTTGTAGGAGTAACTATCTTCACCTCAAAATAAATAACTCATCAGTGTTTTTTTAAATATATATATTTTTTCTTGCATAAGACTTGCGCATACACATATGCAAATGAGGATGTTAAATATTTGCAGGTCAGTCAGGGGACAGCAGGGTCAGACAGGGCACTGCCTGGGCTCATACATCTTCCTTAAGTAGTCCAAGGAGCACTTTGTCCATTCACACGCCATCACATAGTAACATTTTTCAGTCTGCCAAGAAGTTTACAAGTCAGACCCCTTCTTTCCTTTATTTACCAAAATAACCAGTGGCAGGAAAAGCATATCATTCTAATCTAGGGGATATTTGGTGAAAATCGACACCCAATCTGGGAATCAACACAAAAAATAAACCAGGGGCTGATTTATGTTCCCAGACCAGTACCAACATTTCAAAGTCTGGCCCAGACTTGTGAAAACAAGTGCTTCTGCCATATATAGTGATGACGCTTCAGAGTGGGATTTAACTCCTTTTCAGCGAGTGCTCATGAGCTGGCAAAGTGTTTTTCCAGAGTCTGGGTCTTAACTAAAAATGGGACATCAGCAAGATTGAAACTGGACACCCAAGTTATTTTCTTATATGGCACATATAGTTTTATATCTTGTTTCCACAGTAAGTGAACATGAATGACAAATGACACAGTAATTCATGTGACTAAACACCATCATACTGACTTAAAAAATAGCCTCTCTCTGTGAACATTGGCACCACCATCAAGAAGCAGAATGAATATTGCAACACCTCAAAACTTACATTTACATTCCCCTTGTGCAATAACAGGTCACGCTTCATCAGTCAGCAAAACATACAGTAGGTTGCAGGGTGAACGGAAGACTATTCAGACTGAAGTAATGACTCAACAGACTGTTAAGTTCCCATTAGCTGCATTGGTTGTGAAGCACATGCCTGCCATCATTCTCATGCAGCAAGCAGTGCCCAGAATTGTACCTACATGTACTTTAATCATCAATGTGGTAAATAAAAATGTGACAGCAGAGAGAATTAAAGTGGCACATGCTATGAATGGCTATTGCAACACAACAGCACTGGCTGACTATTGCCAAACCACTGCTGCCTTTCACAAATATCTCACAAATTTGACATTTTTATTAATATAGATGCACAGAAGCTTGCTGCCTGATTGAACAAATTGGCTTTTGACACAGAGATGTCTTCTTAGAGCAATTTCAGGTGTTGGAGGAGAGTATCTACAGTCCAATATCTGTATAAAAATGAACTGCAAAGCTCAGCCAGAGCTAACATGAGGCCTCAGCAGTCTGGCTTAGAGAGTATTCAGACCAAAATTGGCCCTGCATTAAAACAACATACAAGGCTGCGGGGGCGTGCTGCTCCAGATACCAGTGAGACGATGAGATACGATCCAGGAAGCCCAGTTTCAGTAATAGATTTGTGCACTGCGAGGCTTCTGAGATGTACAGTGTTATCGTGGCAGAAAAAATAATTCACACAAAACAAAGATTGTAAATTTAGGCTTGGATCACTTTAACTGCACTTTTTTTGCAACAAAGAAAAAGTTAAAGTGTACAGTGATGCCTTGACTTACAAGTTTAATTCGTTCCATAATGGAGCTCGCAACTCAAATTACTCAAATCAATTTTCCCCTTTGAAATGAACTGAAATGCCATCAATCCATTACAGACCCCCCAAAAAACACCACAATTTTTTGTTAAATATTCTTAAATAAGGAAAATGTACTTATAAATAAAGGATATTGTATAAAATTATTTTTGATTTCAATATTTCCATAATTTTTTCTTTAATTTAATGCACAGCACCTGCTTCTTCTTCTCAGGACTGTCCTTCACACTCACTTTCTTTGGACCCAAGGTTGGAAAAACCAAGTTGTGCAGAACAACTGCAAGCACAACACTTGCATGCTTTGAGTGAACATCATTCTATTGACTTTTATTCATAGTTGGGTTTGAGGACAGCTGCTCTAAGCTATAAATCCATTTGATCATTATTGGATGCTATAGGTGAGCTCAATTACCCCTTCAGAGGGCTGCTGGGAAAGTGAAGAGGAGAATATACTTTTATGGTGCTATTAGGATATGGCACAATTCGCATCTGTCTGCGAGATCTGTCGGCTGTAACACACACACACACACACACACACACACACACACAAAGGGAGAGACCACTATAGCCCCCTGTGACTTCCAACTTCCTCCCTGGGTTCCCTGCGGGGGTCGACGGCTTGGTGCATTATGGTCTGTCACCAGGAGATAAACCAAATGCTGCAGCGATGACATCATCTGTCTGTTTGTTTATGTGAGGTGAGGGATATTGGGGGGGGTGGTGCAGGGGTTGTAGAGAGATGGGATGACAGAGGAGAGTGAGGTTGCAAACATTTGGAGAAAAGTGGGGGGTTGACAAAGACAGAGAAAGAGAGAACCAGTCTGAGTCTGTACAAAAGAGTAGGAATGAAACCGGAAGCATTCATAAAGCTTGAAAAAGCAAATTTAACCCACTTTGGCTCCTCAGTTTGTTTAGCCCCCCGAGTACGGTCACTGAGTAATCAAACACTCGCTGGCTGTTTGCTTTCAGAACATAGCTGCTTAGTCTATGGATGAGTATTTCAATTAAGTGCAGCTTCCATCTGTGTATTATTCTTTGAAGGTAACAGACACATGTCAGCGCTGCTTGGGTGAGTTTGTTTCTTGTCCATCTTTGAAATTTTCTCCTTCAGGACTTCAGAGATGTATTCTTTTCTGGTCTCTGAATTCATTCTGATTTTTTTTTTTTTTTTTTTACACACTGCTACATGCAATCAACTCAATATGCAAACTAAAAAAAGCATAACTTTAGTATTCAGATAGAAAATACAAAAGAAAATACAAAACACACACACACACACACGTTATCCCTCCAGCGTGTTCTGGGTCTGCTCTGGGTCTCTTACCTGTTGAATGTGCCTGGAAGATCTTTAAAGGAAGACCCCCAGGAGACAGCCGGATCAGATGCTCGGAACACCTCAATTAGCTCCTTTCAACGTGAAGCAGCATCAACTGCACTCCGAGTTCCCACCGATGGCTAATGTGGACCAATTATTTACTCCTGTCATTCTTAAAATGTCCACCTTGACAGTCGCCAGCAGACAGTAGCTTTATAAATTTCAAGAGGGAACTCACAACAATTCTGATCACTACAGTACATGGTCTCCAAGGTTGACATGCATATATCTTAATCACCCAATTCCCCAAAATGTATATTTCTGGACCAGCATTTTACTGCAATGTTGTGCCAAGAGCAATGAATGACCTGTATAATGTCCAAAACTTGATTTTCACACATTCCACGTGGTTAAAAAACAAAACATTTCCATGAAAAAAACAGTGGAAGTGGTCCATGAGGTGTGCATGACACATAAGATCTGAATCACTCATATGTGCGGTGTACTGTAGCTAATGGTTGTGGAGGTGGTTAGGGGCCATGTTGCTCTCACGCTCTCTTGGTCTCTCTTGTGATTTTCCTGCACGTCTCCAAAGCAAACGGCTATGAGTAAGGTCACCCAGCGGGGGCAGATATTAGAATCTGCTTTTTCACGTGTTTACTTGAGCACTGGGTCTGTATCATAATCTTGCTAAACGTTACATATGGCGAGTATAAACCCAGGAATCAATGCATCCATCACCCCTCAGTTTCATGTATTTCACATATTCACATATGTGACAATTTACCTCTGCTGTGCAGCGTCACCTTAGATGTTTACAGACCACCACTGTGAAACTACCTCCTGTGAAACTGAGAGACAAATGTTGACAGTAGCAGCTCCAGCGGCTACCGAATGGATGAAAGATAACTTGACAATATTTCAGCCTACGCGGTCGCACAGTGATTTATGCTACTTTTTAAACCAGGTCTGAACAGTCATAAATACCCTGATGTTTTTTAAGATATCCAGAACTAATCCAGCTAAGAAAAGTGTGGAGTCTGAACTCCTAATCACTCCATCTCTCCTCAGACTGTGACCTCATCTCCCAGGAGAAGAGGGGGGTTGGCAGGGAGGTGGAGGGTTCTGGAGGAGGAGTGGGTGGAAGAAGAGGGGGAGGGGAAACAGGGGAGATGTTGACAGAGATTGGAAATACATTTGTGTCCTTTTATATAATCCAAAGTTATTTTATAAGACACATGGGAGAAATCCCTTATTGTATATTATGTGCACATAGTGTGGACTGACTGAAAAGCTCAGATCTGCAGATAAATACTGCAGATCCAACGAAAGCAGACCCACAGACACAAGATGAAAGTGTAAAGGTGGATGCATGCGGGCCACCTCCTCTCTACAAAAGGTGTAGATGTCGCAAAAGTTTAATGCACGCCTCCTCTTCCACCTTTTTCCAGCCCTTGCCTGTCTCCTTTTACCAAAGGCCCACAGAGGACTCAAAGTAGCGTCATTGTCAGTTCTCACCCCTTGCTTTGACACAAAAATGAGTGTGCACTGAGGGGGTCCTTGTCAACTCATCAAGCCTGATTTTTTCCAGTTTTACTGCCATGAAGTTGTGTGTGAAGTGCAGAGAATGCGGAAAATCCCTGGAGTCATCCAGAAAAGTTCCATGACCACACAGAAGTGGGGGATTTCTTTTACTTTCACACTTAGTGGACAAATAAACAACAGTGAGAAAAACTAATTCTACATCTTAATATTTTCACATAACATCCATCAAATACATTGTTTACAAATGAATGCACATTAATCTGATGAGCAACATTGTGTGCAAACACAAACAAAACAAGTTCCTCTTGCAGGTTTGATCAGTCAGTTGTTCAGACTGAAACCACTAGAAGGTTAGGCACAAATCATGGTGCCCAGACAAGGAATCTTACTGATATACAATAATTCGTACCAAATAATGTTCTTCATAGTCCTCCAACTTTTTCCTCTAGTGCTATCATCACGTAAAACTTTGGTTCCAACTAAAAACTGACAATAAATACTAAATAATTATACTCCCATCAGATATTTTGTGTTTAGTGCTAATCAACAAATGGTAAACTAAGAGTCTGTTCAACTTCAGCAGGTTTGCATTGTTACTGCGTGCATCAGCATTAGCAAGCAAATGCAAGGCATTTTTAAAAATGGGAAATACTGTATGAAAGGAAAGCTGGAGAAGAACTGTATAAGATGAGAAGAAAAAGCCAGCCGGGACTCCTCTGGCATGCTGGAATAAAATGTCAGGAATGGGACGTTATTCAATGCAAGGGCACTTTGGGATGCCACAGTGAGAGAGAGAATACAGAGAGACAGACCAGAGAGCACCTAAAGATTTGGAGAAGATTTGGAAAAGGGCTTAGAGAGCAAAAGTTGGATGAAACTGTGCAGCAGCTGTGTGGAGACGATGCAGCTGTGACCTCTTTCCTAACCCCTGTCCTCCTTCTCAGGATGATCATTCTGAATGTGTTGTGTAATGCTATCACAAAGTTACAGTATGATTTCCACATATCGGCCAAAAAGACGGCCCAAATTTCCCAATTCTCTATTCACTCGCGTCACCATGCTCCCTCTTCACTCAGCTCTCTCCCACCATCTCTTTGGATTATTCATAACTCCTGCAGCCTTCAACTCAAACTGAAACATTCCACTTTCCTTTTAGTCTTTTTAAACTTTCAGTTTACATCTTCAGCTTTACAGCTGTCTTCCTCTCTCTTGTGCGCTCTCTCTGTCCTCTCATTTTTGTTCTTCCTCTCTTCACCTCAGAGTTGAGTGCTTCTTTCCAAACATCCAGTACAGCAACCTTATTCTGTGCAAACTGTTCTGGTGTCTGCAAAACTTTCATCTACATGCCAGTTGAGAGGTTCATCCACCATCCATCTAATCTGTGCACTTATTTTCACATAACGTCTGGATGTAAACGTCTCTCTCACACACACACACACACACACGCACACACAAACAGACTGACTTCTGTAAGGTGAGGTTTCACATTGTCATTCAACATTTGAAATTCCACGTGGGGCTATGATCAAAACATTCGGGGCCTTTGTTGGTGTCTGTGACTGTCTGTTCCTGGTGTTATTGTCCCTGCAAACACCGTGACCAAGTTGCATACTGGAAACGATTGTCGCAATTTTCACTGTGACCATGCTGCGTGATTCGCTCCTAATGGCACATTTCCACTTTAAACCAGTCTTTACAACCATAAGAATGAATCCTGGGCATTTAGCTTGCACAATACCCAGATAATGGCCTTAAATGAGGATTTCCAGCATCATCATCGCCACTCATCACAGCATCGCAGTAGCAGACGTGGTTTGGATATGGCGACCACAGGGAAATGGTTTCAGTTTGGGTTAGTCATGTAAGGGAGTAAAAAAGATGAAGACTTGTTGTGAATAAATGATTACCTTTTTTGTTTTGAAAAAAAAGAGCTTCTTTATAATGTTTTTGGACAGACCTTAAGTGTCAAAGTAAGAAATGTCTTGTAGAAGATGGAATGAAAGACCACTGCAAGAAGCCACCACCCTGTGGAAATATTCAATCTGGTGGTTAGCTAGTGTCACTTCAGTGGTTAACTGTAGTTTAATGTAACATAACTATCTCACTACATAAGGCTGATAATGACGAACTATGTCATCGTTACAGCAGGAGGCAATGACACATGTTGTTTTCCTCTCCTCTGCACCGAGGCCTGAAGTTGATTGTCCCTCTTCGTGACACAAGGTTTGCAGTTTTCCGTTGTTGTGAGCTACAAGTTCAAGTTCAGCACAAAAACATAACATCATGAGTGCCTCCATGGATAATGAGAAAGGCACTCGAGGTGTAAAATTGCTGTCAGCAGTATATCAGTTGACCTTTTCACCCCCTCACCTTTATGTGACATGGCCATCCAACAAACATGTCCATATATAGATGAGTGTGCTGGAGGCTTAGGGGGAGAGAGAAAGACCTCAAAGTGAGGGTAGCTGTAACAGGGGGATTAGTTGTATATAAAGACAGGTAGAGAAGCTCAATGCATTTACACTCTGGGTCTGTAACTGGAAACATGTGGAGCTTCTCTCCTCAGAAGTGGTGTTTCCTCGCTTCCATCACAAAAGGTGAATCCAGCGCTTCAGTCGGGATGACCTTCATGCACAT
This sequence comes from Amniataba percoides, assembly GCA_037176925.1. NCBI lineage: Eukaryota > Metazoa > Chordata > Actinopteri > Centrarchiformes > Terapontidae > Amniataba > Amniataba percoides. The sequence goes on along the minus strand of JBAJHX010000043.1, from coordinate 18,164,441 downwards.
CCTTTTCAATGAAAGGACTCAGAGGTTCATGCTGACAGGAGAACAGTTGCTGAGTCTTCAGTTTTTAGGCACAGAAAAAGAAACAGGCAGTCTGTGTGTTATAGTGCACCCGCATGCCAGCCAACAGATTTCCCATGCATGGGACAAAATGCAGCAGATGGGTCCTTACATTATGGCGTATCAAAATCATTTCCCCCGTAACTGGTCGCTGTCTCCCGGCGTGGAGCAAATGCTCAATAAAAGACGGTGTTAAGACAAATGTCTCGCCGGAGCCAAATGATGCCGACATAAAATCTGACTAACGCCTTGGAAATGTGTCCACACTTTGCCGATTTCCTCACACACGTAAGATGACCCACATGGCTTCAGTTAGAGAACCCACACTCCCTTTTCACCACAGCCTGATTGACTTGATTTACCAGCTGACTGCAGACTGATCTGTCTTAGTGCTCTAACAGTTGAGCTCATGACAGTTCAGAGGAAATAATGACACGCAGTGCACTGTTTTTCATTTCTGTCCAGAATGGATGGCTTTGAGAGCAAATTTACAACGTGAACCTCGGTAATGTCCAGTGGATTTAAATCCAAATATAAGCCAACTAGCTGCAGATCGTAGCATCTCATCTTCTTTAATACTACAGTTTTTTTGATGGAGAAATACATAAATCATCATAATGTGGAAGTCGGGGAGTATGCTGCAGTTAGAGGCTTTTCATTCGTTTCAGCCATAAACTCTGATGACATGACATCAGTTTACAGATGACTGATTTAAGTCAGTTTTATCTCTCTGCAGGATTAATAGAGTTTGTCTTTAATGTTTAACCTGACTGCAGTGAATATTCACAAACTGCAGGTCCTTTCCTATCTGGTAAATAGAAAATAAATCATATGCAGCATATAAAATCATGTGATCCAGTGACCCTGCAGTAAAGGGACTTCATTTCAATGCAACTGAATGCAAATCCATCCATCAATTATCTATACCACTTAACTTTATAGGGAGGCAGAGGACATGCTGGACAGGTCGCCAGCCAATCGGAGGACGCAAACCTGTTAGATAGTTGGCGAGAGTAATTAATGTAATGGAGAATAATCCGAAGACAGCAATGAGGTGTCTGAATCATCATTATGGCAGACATTAACTCTTAAACCTCTCTGACACATCCATTCATTCAAGAGCGTCCCAGGACAGCTGTTTCTGTTGCTGAAAAGAAATCCAGGGCCTCTCCATGCATGAGTGTCTCAACCTCAAGATCGTCTGACTAAAGACATGGCAGGAAGCGTTCATTCAGAGGAAACAAATGAGTGATTCCGCTAAAAGGAAGTGCTGCTGTATATTTCCATCGCTAACATCGTCACTATTTACAGCATTCACAGCAGAAAAAAATGCAACCACAATGTAAAACAAAACCAAACGCAAATGCCTAACTGATTTAAGACAGTCTTTTCTTAAAACGTTTAATGTTGTAATGCTAAGAAGTACTGAACGAAGCGGACAGGTGAAAAACAGTCTTTTCAGAGACTTTAATTGGAGATCCAGATTTTAAAGTGAGCCAACAAGAATGAATCCAGCATGTTCGCGGCTGGGGGGGGGATCAACTGATTGTCCAAGAGAGGGAAAGGAGAGCGATCAGGGGAGAGGAGAAGAACGGGAGTGAAACAAAAACCGACCCCCTGACATGCTCATTACAGAAGTCGGCTTGTATCATGGAGGAAGCATTTCAATAAGACCCTCGGACACATAAACACGTTCCAGACATCGAAAACTTTACGCTACTGGAGGCCTTCCAGACACTGACGCCACTGACCTACTTCCTGCAGATCACCGGCAGGACTGTGTTAAACCTATAGGCCAGCGTGCTGCATCGCATCAGACATTGTGCTGCTTTAGTAACAGGAAGCAGCAACAAGGCAGCGCCTGATGATTCAGATATCACCGCAGTGGAGAAGGAGACCTCTGATGGACGGTATTAATTTGTCAAAATTGTCAAACTAATATTTATGCTGTTTTTCATTCAGTAGAGTAGGTTACCATGTAGGGGGCAACAAGGTGTGGTCTAACTGCTGAAACAGACCCCTGTTGAAGGGATAAAATAAGACCCGTGTCTCCCTCTATATGTCCTGTTCTGCATGTGTGTGGTTTTAAGCACTAAACACTCACAAAAATCACTTAAACCAACCTCAAAGCAGCGAAGGACTCTTCAGACACATTTAGGTTAAAAAGTGACACAAGTGGCCAACAGTGGGGTCAAAAGGAAGTTTAATAATGGTGGATTTTCTCGACATTAGAGAGCAGATCAGGAGCAGGGCTGCTTCTTTGTGACCTGCAGGGTCCCAAACCCTAAACTTCCACAGAAAGTTGAAGGACAGGGTGCAGGGCTGATTTCAGTGTCTGCCTCTGTGCTGCAGGTCGCATAGAGACCACCAGGGCACTTTTTGAGGAAACCTTTCTGTCTTACCTCATCGTCTGAAAAGAAGAAGAAGAAGAAGAGTTTACGACCTGAAGCGTGCGTAACCATCTTTGTTCCTAAAAAAAAAAAAAAAGTTTGTCCGCCTGGATCGGGCGTGCAGCTGCGTGGGTAGTGGCTGTGCGTGTCTCGGACCTCCCTCCTCCCCCCCCCGGCTCACACTGAGCCATGCTCAGATAAATCACTCCCACTGAGCTCAGCCCCGCACAGAGGGGCCGCGCACCGGAGAGGAGCGCACCGAGCGGGGCAGAGGCTGCAGCGCGCCGCGGGGAGCAGACGGATCAACTGGAAACAAAGACACACACACACACACGCACACACACACAGCACTGCAAGAGGAGCACCTGCGAGCCACGCACAGTCAGTGTGAACAGCGATCAGCATGACGGGCAGCAGCTTGGCCGGGGTGCTGGTCGCGCTCTGCATCGGGAGCGCGGTGCACTGCATGCCCAGAGAGACGCGCAGGAGCAGCAGGCAGGCGCAGCAGCATCACGTCCCCTCGGTCTCTCAGGGTAAGAAGTTTCCTCCAACTTTATCAGGCTAAAAATGGTGTTTTCTTGCAGTGGTATATCTGGGTTCTTATTAAGTCCACCCATGGGGGACTTGGAGGAGTTTTAAGGATGTAATGAGATCATGTGTTTGGCATTGTTAGATAGAAGTTTAGACATGGAAAAAAAAAATCCATGCACATGTTGATATCTAATAGATTGGATGATTTAGGCTTTGTTAATAAAAAGAACCCCCCTACCATAGTTTGATCTCCGGTCTTGGAGTCAGTGGATTGACCTCACACCCCACCCCAGCAACTTTTCTCATCTCCTCAGCTTCATCCCTGTGTGAAGGCTGAGGATCAAAGCTTCAGAGGAAGAGAGAGAGAGAGAGAGAGAGAGAGAGAGGGGGGGAAGAACACTTGGCTTCTTTTTTAATCTTGGAGAGAGAGTTAAAAAAAAGAAAAGAAAAAAAGAGCAGGGATGTTGCTGCAGCATGTGAAGTCATGAGATGTGAACAAAGAACATGCCTGGCGGGGAGAGAAAGAGAGAGAGAGAGAGAGAGAGAGAGTAAAAGTGGATTTTATTCTCCACCCTGTGCAGGTGATTTATTGCTCAGCCTTGGGGGGCCTTTGATGTGAAGTTAACACATCCAGGGTCATTTTCACAGACATGGGTGAAGTCTTGTCCCACAATAGCGTGTTTATTCCCACGTAAGGTTTGCTTACTTTGGTATAAAACAGCTTTTGTCTCTTAACCAGCGATGCTGGCTTGTGTGTTTTCTAGTTATGGTTAGGGCCAGACTATTTTTTTTTTCCCTCCAGTGGCTGAATTTGTCTTTCCATGCTGAAAAAAAAGGTCCTAGTAAGCAGGTACAGTGTTTGCGGGTGTGTGTGGGTGGGGTGTGTTTTCTCTCTCTCCCTCTCCCTCATATTTTTCCTACACTGTAAATGTTGTTGGTGTAGGAACAAAGGGAGGGGAGTGCTTTTCATTTGACCTCCCGCTGATTCGAGCTCGTGCCATAGTCTCATCAGCTTTTTAATGTGTTTTTTTTTTTCTCTCCTGTCAGATGGTTGTAGAGAAAACGATCGGTTCTACGGCATCAACGAGCAGTGGGAGCGGCCGTACCTGGGCAGCACCCTGATCTGTACCTGCCACGGAGTCGCCGGCATCAAGTGTAAAAGCAAACCTGAAGGTGAGCTTGGGCGCGTTGATCTCGTCTGCTTGTAAACCGCGTCCGTAAAGCACGTCTTTTCCCACCATTTTGCACATCAGTCTATCTTCATCTCCCCTTTCCTTTGAATTAAATGCACACCTTTCCCATTGTTTCCCGCCTGCAACAGAGGAGAGGTGCTATGATAAGATCAACCAGCAGTACTACTCTGTGGGAGAGACCTACGAGAGACCCAAGGATGGGATGATCTGGGACTGTACCTGTATCGGATCAGGGAGAGGCAAGATCAGCTGCACCATTGCCAGTAAGTCTGTGTTTTTGTTTGTGTTTCTGCTGCCATTAACTGCTCTAACCCCAGACCACACATCCTCCCTCGTGAGTTTCTGCGCACATCCCCGTTTCCCAGACTGATGCCAGTAAACCGGTTAATCCCCATATTCTCCACAGCTGATTAGCAACTGGTGCCGTGCAGCTGTTAGCAGTTAGATAATGGGAGAAATGTCTGAGTGCGTCTGTTTTCTTTGTTTTCTTCGCCTTTTACTTTCCCTCTGTGCAAACACACACACAGACGCATATTAATCGGTCTCCGCCGTCATCCTCTCTGCGCCTTTCTCCTCAGATCGCTGTCACGAGGGTGGGGCTTCGTATAAGATAGGTGACACCTGGAGGAGACCCCACGAAACGGGAGGCTACATGTTGGAGTGCGTCTGTCTGGGTAACGGCAAGGGAGAGTGGACCTGCAAGCCAGTCGGTGAGTCATTCAGACAGCCACTGACTAACAGGCGACTGTACTTACCTGGCTGGAAACCTGGAAGATGATGATGGATTATCACCATTATCTGTTACAGTCTCTTGATGAGTTATTTGTAGGGTATGTTTTGTGGATGAGGTTTGGTCAATGGGGGGAAAAAAAGGTTTTATCTGATTAAGTCATTCATTGACCGTCTGTTTTCCTGCAGCTGAGCGTTGCTATGACAACTCAGCGGGAACATCCTATGTTGTCGGGGAGACTTGGGAGAAGCCGTACCAGGGGTGGATGGTTGTGGACTGCACCTGTATGGGAGAGGGAAGCGGACGCATCACCTGCACATCAAGAAGTAAGAACCTCCTCGTTTTTCTCTATCTCTGTATCAGACTCCCCATTTTTGTCGATGTTTCCTTTTTTCCATTCATTTTGCGCGTGTACTTGACCTGTATGTGACAGCGAAATCTCACAAATCATTGGAGCGTCCAGCTTTTGAAAAACTCATGTAATGTGACTTTCGTGTAACACTGTAAGATTTCTCCTTTGTGTATCCTCTATCTGCATAAAGAGCCTCACAAACAGGGAATTATATTCATTTCTGCTTTTTCTGTGTCACGTGTCTTTATATATGTATGTATATATCATCCTCACCCTCATGAAACACCCTCATCAACAGCACACATATATATGCCACTCTCTATCCTTACTAGCAGAACTAAAGAAGTGTGTAGCTTGCAAATCGTTGGTGGATTTTACCATCCTGTGTGGAGGAAATGTTTACCAGTCATGTTTCCAATTAGAACCATTACTTGCATCCTTAATGATGCTGGCTGATATAACAGATGAGAACGAATTCCTGCTGGCTTGTCATTGCATGCAGGACTTCAGGGTGGCCTCGGAGGTTTCTCGTAGTTGATGTCATCAATAAATTGTCATTGTGCATGCCTTTAACAAGCTCTCAACAAAATCCCAAAGCCCAAACATGGGAACAGCTGGTGACCAGGTTTCAACATGTTCCCCGCTTCAAAAGTTTCTGTCAAAAGGATCACATCGCTGGCTTGCACTTTGAATCAGTTTCTAATAGATTCTTCTCGTTTTCTTCTCTCCTAGATCGCTGTAACGACCAGGATACTCTGTCCTCCTACCGCATCGGAGATACCTGGACAAAGACAGACGCCCAGGGCAACACGCTCCAGTGCCTGTGCACGGGCAACGGCCGAGGGGAGTGGAAGTGTGAGCGACATGCGTCACTTCACACTACAGGCCTGGGTGAGAAATGATAATGTCCCTTTATCTAGCTCCCCTTTTTTTCCCCCTCCCCATCTGTGTGGAGAGAAGAATGTACACCAGAGACAGATGCTGCGAGGAGGGAGAGATAAGAGGTGGCGAGTGTCCCGAGTGTTGAAGTGAGAAAGATGTGTGTTGATGACCTCATGAGAGAGAGAGAGAGATGGCGGAATAGGGAAATGAAGAGAGAGAAGTGAAACATGGGAAAGTTAGTGGGAGAAACGTGCTTGAAGTGGTTTGAAGTGATTGTTGGGTGTGAGATAGAAACATATGCTTTTCGTGACACAGGGACAGAGAAAAAACTCAAATGGAAAGCTTCTTTTTTGTAAATATGATGCAATCGTTGACTCTCTGCTATCCTCTTACAGTTCAAACGAAAGCCAGACATTATCATATTGTGAATGTTGTACAGAGTAGCATGTATAACTATAAATATTGCTTTTAACTGTCATCACTTAAAATTGACTTTTTTTTTTATCTGGGAAGCTTTTATGTGCCTCTTTGAGATTAATGACCCTGATCTGAATCCAACATTATATTTCAGGCACCGGCTCTCGTGTGATCACTAACATCCAGCCTGTGGTCTACCATCCTGCCACTGTGCCTGAGCTTCCCCAGGAGGGTCCCTGCCGGACAGACGCAGGACTGTCGTACTTCATCGGCCAGCGCTGGATTAAGAACCAGGGAACTAAGCAGATGATCTGTACCTGTCTTGGCAATGGAGTCAGCTGTGAGCAGTGGGGTAAGTGGGGTCCTTTTTGTCTATTCACAGCATCCCCCCTGCAAAATCATTACATGCTCAATTTTGTGCAACACTGGCGTAAATCTATAATAATTTCACCATCTGGAATGCATGTTCACCTGTGGAGCTGTATGATTAGGCTTAGGGAGCAATAAACACACAACCCATTCCTGAATGCAGCTGTTTGAGGTTATGAGCTTCTTATGTTTACTCATATTTACTGTATTCGTGTGTGTTCCCGTCTTTGCACAGATGGACCAGCACCAGTGTACGGTGGCACCTCCGGAGGTCAGCCCTGTGTGTTCCCCTTCGTTTACAAGGGGAAAACTTATCACTCCTGTACCTCTGACGGGCGCAGCGACGGACAGCTCTGGTGCTCCACCTCTTCAGACTATGAGACCGACCAGAAATATTCTTTCTGTACAGAGAAGAATGGTGAGCTGATGTGTTGATTATTATAAGTGTGAATTGTGCAGGAATTACAAAAGTTGACAGGGGCTGAACTGTTGTTTTTAAATAAAAAACTAAATTTTAATAGGGTTTTACTGCAACTTGTTCAGAAAGAAAAGATTTTGAGGTACATATTGCATAAAAGTGTTCGGTATTCATAAATTGTAATAATGCCAGTTTAAATATTTCCTTCTTTCTCTTTACAGTACTTGTGGCAACACGAGGTGGTAACTCTAATGGTGCTCTGTGCCAGTTCCCCTTCATCTATAATGGCCGAAACTACACTGATTGCACTGCAGAGGGACGCAGAGATGGCATGAAGTGGTGTGGCACCACGACAAACTATGATGCAGAGCAGCGTTTTGGATTCTGTCCCATGGCTGGTGAGTGTGTGTGCACATGGGATGGAGAGGGTTGTTTTAAATGACAATTTAAATGTCACTGAATTTGTAAGGGAAAAAAAACACATGTCAAACTCTGTTCACAAACATCGGTTTCAAAATATTGTGTGTGTGACTAACTTCACCAAATATCACCAGTGTTGAAATGTCTCATTTTCCAAGTCCGCCACAACGTGAGACGTGTTTTAACATCTATTAACTTTAGAGTTAATAAATGGTGCATTTTCCAACTTTAAATTGCAAATATAAAGAACATAAAAACATGGCCGTATTACTGTGGAGTCTGGATAACTTGCCGACTGCAGCTCTGCAGTTTGCTCGCCATGGGGGCCACAAATGTGATTAGCACAGCTAATTGCAATGTCCCTCCCAGTGTGAATCAAGCAGTTGGCCTTTGTGTTAAGCACAGCCTTTGATGATGAAAAGATTAGGTGGGTAATCTCATTTAACTTTTATGAAAGCTGTTATCAGAGTGATGTTAAAAAGGAGTCAGGGCCTATGGCACAGACAAAATCTAATTTACGGCTCTTACACCTCTTTATTTACAGCGTAGCCAAATTCACATTGAGGCCACTGTTGCCTTGTAAGGAAAGTGTTATTGTGTTGGGTAGGTGTCAATTAGGTCTCCACGGGTGGCAAAAGACTGAAGCCAGTGAAACACTAGGGGGCTGTTGACACTGTACTAATGTCTGAGGGCGTAATGAAATGTTAATGATAACGCCAACCTGCCATTAAACGAAGACTGCAAAATCCCATTAGATACAGGAGCTAATGTGTGTTTACATGTAAATCTGCCAATAGACCAAATTAGAAAATCATCAGTCATTATCTATCTATGCTATTCAAAGTTCAAAGGGAGATCTAACCTAGTTGATCCCTTTTATAACCGACACAGATAGGCACACAGATATTAACAAATATGAAGGAATGGTTACTCTTTTTTGTAATAAAAAAAGAGTTTGATGCAGGTCTTACTGCCTGCATCAAAGGAGACTTCAAAGTAGACAGATAAAAGATGGACTAGCCTGTTTGGCAGCAGGCTGTACAATGTGGATGGGGCGCAGTGGAAACATCTACAGGACTTATCTGAGATAAAGAGGCCTTTGAATTCTCAGAAAGAAAGGAACAAAACTGGAGCACTGGATTTATTTTATGTCAGAGGTACTGATCTTTTATAGTCAGATAGATGGATAGGCGATCTTTTTAAGAAGTTCGAATATTTGGGACTTGTTTTAACTCTGCTCTGAGGTGTGCGGATGCTTAGTGCTGACACATGCACATGGTAGACAACCTGTAGGACAGTAATACTCCTGTTTTTGTGTGATGAGCTCAACAGCAACACAGCAAGTGATGGGATAATGGATTGTAAGTATTATGTTCAACTATAATTTGCCTCAGAATTCCTTTTTATACGCCTACTTCAGTCCAGGGAACAGCCTTTTGGGGCGACACCCTGTTGTTAAAAACACCCTGTTGAGATTTAAAGAGGGGAAAAAATACTGCGGCCATGCCCTTTTAGACAATGTCGGAGTTGTCCGCGGTAAACTCGGCGCAGCAGTCAAAGCAGCAGGTGGGGGTCTTTGATATTGACATTACTGACTTCACAGGGGTCGTCAAAACAAACATGGTGCTTGAGATGTTAATCGTGGTGTTTCAAAGAACAGTAACAGTCTGCAGGCCCTTCTCCTCCACCTGTGGCCGTCCTCTGGAGAGACCGCGGGATAGGCTATCCTGCTGTCTGCCATGTTTTCTTGCAATGGTAAGGCAGCGGTCTCCAGCTGTGAGGCCTCATCCAGAGTACGCCTCCGTCAGTCCAACTGTCTCATTTACGCTGTTAGACCTGCTGATCTCTCTCTGCCTCAGTAACACTCATAATAACATGACCATAATTACTTGTATATCAGTCCCATTTTTTTTCAGTTCTTCCTCAAATTCAGCTCAATGTATCCAGCCCAGACCACACCCACACTACAGTTTGCACGTAGGAAACTGCAGCCTCAGCTGTGCGTAGCAATATCCAAACATGTAATGTTAAGTTGAATGTCATCTTTCAGGTGTTAAATTACCCTAAGAAAGCAGTCATTGGTTTTAAAGAGGCAAATGTAGATTCATCAGTTGATGCTCATGGCAGGTTGAGTTGTAGCTGTGCAATATTTAAAGAGAACACTTATTATGAATACAGAACTCACACATTTTGCTCTTATCATTGGACGTTTATGCTGTATGTTTCAGAAAAAAACTAAATGCCTAAATTAGCTCGAGGCTCAGGCCCAGTCACTGCATATCTCAAACAACTGCTCGGGTACTTGACTAATCTATATCATGTCCTGAAAGTCTCCAGCCGCTGTAGTTCTACTCCAGCCTTGCTGCGCAGCCACCTAACTGAGCCCAAAGGATCTTTACTTCCAGGAACCAGATGGTCTGGCCTTTGTCCAGATTCTGCCTGGCATAGAAAAGTCCGGGCTGGGCTCCAAGACAGCAGATCTGCCATCTATCTCCTCCTCCTCCACCTCCCTAGCCTTTGTGCAGAGTTAAGCAGATACACTGGCACGCACGCATATCAGTTTTGTCTGCTGCACTTTCTGCTCTGCAGCACAACCTCAGTCATTTAGTCTGGAACTGATTCATCTGTTTCAACTGCGAGTGCTAGTTCTTGCCACCATCGTGTACTTAATGGCTTCCTTGGAAGCCCTGCTGCTGTGTTCGTCCCTTCTAATACAGATACAGGTTGTGAAGAATCTCTTTTTAACTGTCAAATACATAAACATTTCTTACCACTGAAATACATGTTTTCCCCCAGGCGGTGCAGTGAGGATACATGCTCTTATATAGAGAAGATGCAGATGCACTTTTTTTCTTTTCCTCTCACACACACACACATAAAGACACACACCCCCTTGCAAATAGATGCAGGTCTCCCACCCACCTTCACAAACTTTCTATCTTCCCTAATAAAAACTCTTCACTCTTTTAATTACCGGCGAACATATGGTGAACACACACACACACACACACACACACACACACACACACACACACACACACACACACACACACAGTCATTCACACACACGAGGACAGCTGTTTGTGGCTTTCTGTCCCGGGGAATCTTCTTTCCTATGGACACAGGTGTTCTGTGGTGGTTGTTTCCTCTGCAGCCTTGTGTGGTAATTGCAGGGTAGAATCAGTGATCTCCAAGGGGGATCGTTCATTATAGTGTGTTCGTGACTGTTGCATCTTGATGCTGTTATACACAGCTTGTGTCACTAAAAGTAATATATATGATGTGTTCATATATGTTTGGAAATGCCTGTAATTTATTTTTTTGTGGTATAGTTTGATTTGTATGTTCAAAGTTAGAGTTTTTCCTCGAGAGTCCAAACCTTTCTGTCAGATGTACTTTTAGCATTTCAGCAGTGCTGAAAACAGAAGTGAATCGAGATCCCGACATATTAGTACGCACTTTTGTAACAGTCTTTGTCCTGTCTGTTGTAGCTCATGAAGAAGTGTGTACGACCAGCGAGGGGGTGATGTACCGCGTGGGAGACCAGTGGGACAAACGGCACGATGTTCTGGGTCACATGATGCGATGTACCTGCGTCGGCAACGGCAGAGGAGAATGGAGCTGTGTCGCTTACTCCCAGCTTAAAGGTGCGTGTGTGTGTGTGTGTGTGTGTGTGTGTTTAACAGTCAGACAGAATCGGTCACAAAGACAAAACACTGCCACAACAGCACCTCTCAATCACTTACTTTGTGTGTGTGTGTGTGGGAATAATTAGAGAAGGATATTGAAATTCTCTGAGTGAAGAGGTGAAAGGTCACGTGTGATATTATCGCTCACCTGCCAAGAGGTTAAAAGTGGACCTGCACACCTGCACTTTACAAGACCTGGGTTGCACCTGCATCAGTCACGCTTAGAAACCCGGAGAAATTTCATTCATTTAGCATTTGCTCGTCCATGTCTTCATAAGCCCTCGTTCATGTGTTCACTGCAGACCAGTGTATTGTGGACGGTTTGACCTACGATGTGAACCAGACCTTCACCAAACAACACGAGGAAGGCTACACGATGAACTGCACCTGCTTCGGACAGGGGCGTGGCCGCTGGAAGTGCGACGCTATCGGTGAGTTCACCACGTTACAGGTTCACATCTCGCAGGCTGCAGCATTTTGTCTGTATCCTTTCGGTCTCACTCTAAAGCTTTTAAAATGTATTCAATCTGATGGTCAGAATTCTCTGTCTTGAACTTGAACTGGAAATGGGCAACATGCAACTTGGTCTGATAATTTTATACGTTTACGTGGTTGCCTCACTTCCGTTGTCTAAACTGGGATATGGAGCTTATTTCATTTTCAGTGCTTGTTGAAAGCAGCATTTGTGGCAGCTTTGAAACTCTTGTCAGTGGTCTCCGCTGCATTGAGCGGCTTCATGTGACTCTGTCCTCAGATCAGTGCCAGGAGCCGGAAACGAGGGCCTTCTATCAGATCGGAGAGTCTTGGGACAAAGTCATCCATGGAATCATGTACAAGTGCTACTGCTATGGCAACGGCATTGGAGAGCTCAGCTGTGAGCCCCAGCAGTCCTACCCTGGTAAGATGTTCAAAATACGTTAATATGTGTTGAGGGAGCTCAAAATGACAGTTATGTATTCATTCTTTACTTGTGTTTAATTAAGCTGGTTTAGTCTAAGTCATTGCTGTCTGGTCATTTTGTACACAAAAAACTTCTCAAGGAAATTGATCACAATATATGTTTTTTAGTAAGTATTTTTTTTTTTTTTACAATATTAAAGCTGGTGCAGTGCAGGTTAATTAATGGACAAAATGTTCACAGGAGCCAAATGTTTGTTTTAGTCACCTCGAAAATGAGGCCCTTCACTTTGATGTGAAACAGCCAGAAATGGGAGGGGGTGTGATTTCCTCTTTTACAGATACACCCCCCCACGCTCTGCCTTTGTACTTGCTAGCATGTGGTACATCCCCTGTGCTGTTGCCACAGCTGTACAACACCACTGTGCAC
>JBAJHX010000043.1:18131844-18151566 GCA_037176925.1 Amniataba percoides | reverse complement strand
GACTGATACCAGTGTGTTCAATGCTCGGTAGGTAACTAGCGTGTTAGCTTACAAAAAAGGCTAAAACAATAACACCTTACGTTCAGAATAAAAATGTGTTGGATAATTACCTTTCTTCTTGAATGTAATCGCCGCATATCGTAATCACGCTGAGCAGCAGTAACGCATCAGAACAGTCTTGTTAGGATGCCAGTATAGATTTTCAAAGTCAGGAACAACACCCGAAGAGGTACGGCGGCCGCCATTGTTGTTGTCTTCTGCCCGAAGTTGGCGTTAGTGTTGCCGGGAAACTGAAGACGTACGGAGTGACGTAATGACGTGGCTCTGGAACCCGTAAAGCTGGTGGAAACAGAACAAGTTCTTTGTCAGTTCCTAAGTTGAACCAATTGATAACCGGCCCTAGCACCAGCCCTGGAACCGCTTTGGTGGAAAAGGGGTAAATTACCCCTTTGTGTTCCCATTTCCCTCCATTCTTGGTTTAAAAAAAACAAACAAAAAACTAAAAAACAATGCATGTGTGCAGCATGATGTGCTTTTTGTGGTAGAAATTTGCTATTCTGTGGAACAAAGTATTTTAAAATCTCCCACCGCGCACATAAATGTGCAAGTCTATCTCCAAGTGAGGCTGTGCAAGTGGAAACAGGACTTCACGTTCAAGTCTTACGTAAAGGAACATGAACTGTTACTTGTTTGCTCTGTGTGTGAAGCAGGTTGACGGGAGATACAAAATGTAGGGCACTATTCCACCGTAAGTGGCTGTAATAGCAACCAGCTGTGAACTTGCTCCGTGTGTGTGTGTGTGTGTGTGTGTGTGCGCGCGCCTAGACATACAAAATACAGCATACTAAGATTTAAGGGCAGCATGAAGCAAACCCAAACTGCAGAGTCTGTTGGCTCATGGGGTAAAACACCATAAAAGGTAAAAATAGAAACCCCAAGGGAGGGATTTTTAAAAAAAAGATTTTCACAAGTCTCAGATTTAGCCCCACATCGATAAGATCTTTAAAAAAAAAAGTTGTTTTCTTTTCTGCTGTCTGTGTTTATGCCTTCTTGTCTGGGGTGTAATTTAATCTTTTGGGGGCAATTTTTATTGTTAGGATGACTCTCAACATTACTTCCCTTTGCTGTGGTCCTTATCAGCACCTCACCTCGCATCTGTCTGCACACATAGACACAACATCCACTCTTGCTGCAAAGTAAAGGGGGATGTGTGCACGCACTGTAGTGTATCCACTGCGAACGTGCATCCGTTTCCATGCACGGCCCACATCTGATTCTGTCTAACCCCTAACCTCGCCAGTGGCCTGTGGGTCTGTAATAGGCAGTAATTGGTCCCAGATTGTTTTTGAGGTTTTCGTATCTGCTAGCAACTTCTGGTTAACCGAGCCACTTGCTCAGAAACTTTGATTACAGGTCTGCTATTTGGAAAAGCGGTCAGAAAACCTCAGTTCTTTATAGAAGCTACCAGTTTCTATCAGAACAGCTCATGTCAGGAGTCTGCTCCCCACATGACTTTTGTTTGCATTAAAGATGACTTGATAGCCCCCCCCTCTCATTTCCGAAGCCAGTAAAGAAATGTCGTTTTCTTCCTTTGTATCTACTAACCTGCTAAGCCTTTCATATTCAGCTCTCATGTTCCATGTGTTGTCTGGTAAATTGATAGACTTTGGACTCGACCGCATTTTTGGCAATACAGAACCCAAGTTTATCCAGTGTGCTGTCAGATGTGGATGTAATGATCCAACACACGTTTAAGCTCCTGTCGGCTACAAAACTCCCCACCGCAAGGTTTTCCAAGGAATCCACCAACAGACGTGCATAGACGTGGAGCAGCTGTTAAAAATTTGGCAGCATTTACATCTTATCCAACACAATAGATTCAGTCATTTTTAGTTATCAGCTTTTCTGCATGTTTTTTTTTTAATCACACTTTTTAATTGTTTCCAACAGTTTTTTTTGTTGTTTTTTCTCTTGGGTGCTTGTTGGTTGTTGTAAAACTCTGTAATGTTCCTCTCTGTGATGCTTCTGCTTTATTGAACTTTAGCAGACCTCTTCAGGTCTGTCACGTAGGCCATGCAAATGCATTTCCATGTACAGACATTTAAGGATATTATTGGCACTGGCTCATATTGGATTGTGATCTCAATATTTTTATTGTGAATTTCATGTTAGTTGTTTGCATAGTGTCCAGTGTTGCGGTGGAAATTATGAGAGAATTGAAGTATTTATGCACTTTTCAGTGTGTGAAATTAGCTCACTATTTTTGCACTTCTTAGTTGTGAAGTGTCCTATAAATGCTGCTCTTTGACAAGTGAACTATCCCAGCTGCAAAATTAGTTAATCTAAAAGAGAAGGGAAAGTTGGAAAACACGATGAAAGAGAAGGTTAAAGAGTGGAGAAAGTAGAGTAAACGTTTTCTCCCTTTCAGCTGTTGAAATCTGTGCTGGAATGTCACAGGGGCGTGTTAGTTAGTTTTTTTCTGTGTTCTGTTCAGGTAAATACTGCACCACACTCTCCGATACTCACCCACTGTTGAGCCGGGGTTATGTAAAACTGCAAGTTCTTGAAATTTCTCTGATTTATAGATGAGCCAGTGTGTCGCCACGTCAAATTTCATGTCTGCTTGTAAAAGTTAAGAGTTAACGAAGATATTTGATATTTACGACATTGAAAATGCCCCCTCCTATCTGTTAAATCTGCGCACAAGATCACATTGTGGTGATATCTTTATTCTGCAGTAGACTGTGAAAGTCTTTGTCTGCTCTGCTCTGATTTTGTTCTGCTCTGCTTACCTCGCTGTCTTTGTTCTGCCTCCCTTCTCTCAGGTGGTCATCGTCCCGTCCAGGTGATTATATCAGAATCCGGAAACCAGCCCAACTCCCATCCTATTCAGTGGAACGCCCCGTCGTCTGCTCACATTACCCAGTACATCCTCAAATGGAGAGTGGTGAGTTTTCTTTGTAAGCGTCAGAGCTAACAAAAAAAGCAGACCTGATGGTGACTTCTAACTTTCAACTCCCGTGCGTGTGCTTTAAAACACTCTCTCACCATTTTCCTTACATCCTTCATCGTGTTTTACAGAAAGACACTCAGAGCCCATGGAGGGAGGTGGTGATCCCCGGCCATCTCAACTCCTACACCATCTCCGGTCTGAAGGCGGACATCACCTACGAGGGTCAGCTTATCAGCGTGCTGCGGTTCGGACGCCGAGAGGTCACGCGCTTCGACTTCACCACCACCCACGGATCGCGTGAGTTGTGGGACACTGAGGATTAAACTTTTTATTTTCCGGAGCGTCCAGTTCTGTAGCCAGATCTCTCATATCCCACCTCTGCCTCTCTCTGTTTCTCCTCTAGTGCTGCATTCGCAAGGCGAGACCACCCAGCCGCCGCCTGTGGTTGACATCTCCGAGTCGGTGACCGAAATTACCTCCAGCAGCTTCGTCATCTCCTGGGTTTCCGCCTCCGACACGGTCTCTGGTTTCAGAGTAGAGTATGAGCTCAGTGAGCAGGGACAGGGCACTGGACAACCCATGGTGCTAGGTCAGTGCGGAGATACACATATACAAACATGAACACATACACACACGGTTACAATTGGATGTTGTTTTGGAGTGGTGGTCAAAATATATGTATTGTAATTTGGCCTGACTTAAAATATTCAGATGTATGAAAACCAATATTAATAATTTTTTTTTCCTGTCAGACCTGCCCCGTACAACTACCTCAGTGAACATTAATGAGCTTCTGCCTGGGAGGAAGTACACTGTTAACGTCTATGAAGTTACAGATACTGGAGAGGACAACCTCATTCTTACTACTTCACAAACCACTGGTTAGTAGGCAAACACGCACACACACGGACACACACACACTGTTGTATGATATTCCCATCTCTCTCTCTCTCTCTGAATGTGAACTTTCCCGCTCTCATAAAAGTCAGTAAAAACTGCAGGTGCTAGACTGAAGTATTGTTTTGATTGCCAGAACTGAAAGCGGCCGAACGACCGTGAGCCAGACACTACAAATCAAGCGATCCATTAAAAAAAACAGAAGCAACGGCTGTAATTTCTCACACTTTCGCTGCATTTGTTCCACAGCGCCTGATGCTCCTTCCGATCATGAAGTGGAGGACGTGGGAGAAACCTCCATCTTGATCAGCTGGGAAAAACCACTGGCTCCCATCACCGGTATGCTGTCGCCATGTTGTCGGTGGTGGTGAAACTCCATCGCCCGCTCTGCTGCTGATTTGAACGTGCTGCTTTTTCACCTGTGACAGTTTGCCACACGTTTTGAACCGTCCCCTCTCCTTCTCCTCTCGACGCAGGCTATCGCGTCGTCTACACGCCGTCACTGGAAGGCGAAAGCACAGAGCTGACTCTCCCCGACACGGCGACATCCGTGACTCTGAGTGACCTTCGACCTGGGAAGTTGTACAACATCAGTATCTACGCTGTGGAGGACAGCCTGGAGAGCGAGCCTATCTTTGTACAGGTCAACACCGCTGGAGATCCACTGCCAGGTAAAAGACTGAGATGTGCAGAACCAAAGTGTTCATTATTATGAGAAAACTCAGTGAGTCTAAATCCTCATAAGTAAGGTTGCTTTTTAAAAAGAAAGACCAGATACTTCCTGGATACGCAATGCTTTGGCTCCACACTTACTTCCATGTGTGTATTTGGGTTTTAGGTGCATTGTTCTTTTTTGTTTTAATCTCTGTCTGTGCTGTCTTTGTGCC
This sequence comes from Amniataba percoides, assembly GCA_037176925.1. Taxonomy (NCBI): domain Eukaryota; kingdom Metazoa; phylum Chordata; class Actinopteri; order Centrarchiformes; family Terapontidae; genus Amniataba; species Amniataba percoides. The sequence goes on along the minus strand of JBAJHX010000043.1, from coordinate 18,146,829 downwards.
TGCAGATTGTTACGCATTAATTTATACCAGAAAGCTTGTTTTGATCTAGCACGGGTTTAACTCCTAAGAGATTGAAAACAGCCAAGAGATTCATTTTAAAGATGTCCAGATGAATTAGTTATGATAAATCCAGTTCTTTTTTTCCGTTTGCACCAGTAGTCAGTATGCAGTGACCAAAAATACAATGATTGTGGTCCCTGAATGTCATCGATCATCTATCTATCACACAAACTTGAGTTAATTCTCTTGTCAGAAAGGCACCCTGGAGAACCAACCTGCAAGTCATCCTGCCGCCTTTTTTGTTTTTCGATGGAAAGTGAAGTCATTGAGTTCACAGCTGTTGCGCTCTTATTCTGATTGACTGGAGTTATGTAAAACTTCGAGGTCTGCCAGGGCGAACATGCTGTCGGGCCAGTCGAGCAGATGCTGGAAATGTGTGTGTGTGTGTGTGTGTGTGTCAGTGCGCGCGCTTGTTTGTACAGTCTGTGTGATGGAATACAGTCATTTGACCTAGTTAAGAGTGTGTGCTGTCATCTTTGGACGGACCAGTGAGGCCTCCTCTGCTGTGGCTGACGTGCACTATGACAAATGGATTAACTGACCGAAGTCTCCGCATGACAAGGGGCCTGAGCTGCACTCGCCAATCGGATCCAGTCGGTGCCAAGCGCTCACAATACGATACGATATGTTACCAAACCAGCACTCACATATGCTTGAAGTACAGCACCTCTGGGAACAGCTGTATGTGATTGGTTGTGCTTTGACAGGAATGAACAGCGTTAAGGTTCAGATGAGGTTTGTTGAAGGTTTTGAATGACAGATGGCCTCATGCATAAACCCAGACAGCTCTATTTATTTTATTTCCTTTTTTCTCCCTCCATCATATTGTCTCATCCCATCTGTTGCCATCACGAAGCAAACAGGTCTTCTTTCTTTACTCTGAGCTCTCTCCGGCTGTTCTTCACCGCTGGTTTGCTAATTGAAGATGTCTGCGTCCGTCCTGCCATCGAAAAATGCAAAGCGGTGTAATGGCTCGGCACTTTGTTTGCAGAGGTTCTGCTGAATTGGATGCGCACATGATGTAATTATGTGTGGCGTAAACCAATGTGGGTTTTGATGATATGCAGCATAAAAGCAAAAAATGTCAGTGTTTGTTTTCTCTAAGGTATTCAATGATGTATCAAAGGCTCGTTTTTAAATCATCCTTCGAGTCGGCTGCAGGATGAAAACACAGCTATGAGGTCATGTAATTATCTTAAGCTGTATTTAAATTTGATTTCCCCATAAATGACTAAATTATATGTGACTATTATATCTTTGCACTAAACATAGTCCTGAGAGTATCCAAACAGCATGCTGCTGTCTGAGCCTACATTTTGTACTGTGGCCAGTTATGGGTCCTTCCCTAATAAGTGCAGCTTTTATTCAAATGAATGTTCCCCGATGTTGGCCGATACATTCCTCAAAAGGGAGATCAAAGAATCATTAATTAAGCACTTTAAAGCTGAGCTCACCCCCACACTCCCTTTTTTTTTTTCCACAGAAGAAGAAGTGGCCTCTCCCACAGACCTGCAGTTCTACGAGGTGTCGGACAAAAAAATCGTCCTGACCTGGACCAGCCCCACCGGTGAGGTCTCAGGCTACCGGGTCACCGTCGTCCCTGTTGATGAGTCTGGTACTCCGCAGAGGGAGATGACTCTGCCCGTCAGTCAAAACTCCTACATTGAGGTGTCACACCTGCAGCCTGGCACGGTGTACCGCTTCAGCGTCTACACCATTCACAACGGAGAGGAGAGCGTGCCGCTTACTGGGGAGCACAGCACAAGTACGTCTGACAGATGTTTCTCTGCGAGTAGATTTTCATACCTCAGTGACATTAATTGAAACGAACAGCTGTGTGGAAAATCAGTCATTTAAAATATATGGGAATTTTTACATGAAGGTGCAAAACTAGGGCTGTCAAAACCAAAAATTTTCCCTCTTTTTTTACACTTTTTAAGCTTCCATGTCTAACAGCATTCATTGATGCGTTTCCTTTCAGAGCCTGACGCTCCCACTGATATCCATTTCGTCAACGTGACTGGGGACACTGCTGTGATGTTGTGGTACGCCCCCCGTGCCAAAATCACCGGCTACCGTCTCTTCCTCACCGTTGAGGGCTCGAACCCCAAGCAGCTGCGCCTGCCCGCCCGCCTCACTGAGTACACCCTGCTCAACCTGAGGCCTGATACAACCTACACCGCCACGCTGCACTCGGAGCAAGAGAACACACTGAGCGAAGGAGAGACTGCGGTATTTACCACCAGTAAGTTTCACATACAAATGAATTATAAAGCAGTGTGATCGCCGTGCAAATACTCAGAGGGTTGGACTAGACAGAATATTTGTTGTTGATAATGTTTGGTAAGGTTTTATTGCGCATTCATTTTTTACAAAAATATTGACAATGGTCAACTTAATCCAACACTGGAATAGAAAAAGAGAGGACACTGGCATTATGGGTACTGAAGAAACAATTGATGGGTGCCTGCAGTACCAAAACGTGTACAAGCTGAGGGGATACTCATCTTTTTTTGCATGCAAACTGATGAGAACCCACTTTTGCTCTCCGTGCGTTTGTAGACCCACCGATGGACAACGCTCCTCATTTCAGCACAGACGTGACCGACACCTCCATTGTAATCTCCTGGACTCCAGTTCCTCACATTGGATACAAGGTACATGTAACAATCATGAAGTATGTTTTTATATCCTACAACCCACATATTCATGAAACACGTTTCTCATTCTGACCCTTAAAATCATTGGTGGGATCGTCCTCATTTGCAAATTGCTTCCTTCTGTTCGCTGTGGAAAGCTACTTTCAGTTGTTCTTGGTTTAGCGTCAGCCCCATTGGTGTTAGATAACATGGAAACTGCAGACCTCGGGGATAAATCCGATTGGTCAGAGTATGTCACACCAGGGATGAGAATGCTCCGCCGGCCTCCATGTTCTTGGGAAAACGCTGACCTCTGACCTTCGCCTCCTGTACCTCCGTGCCTCTCTCTCCGCCGTCTCTCTGACTCTGTGTGCATCTGTCTTCCAGTTGACAGTGCGCCCCAGTCAGGGCGGAGAAGCCCCCAGAGATGTGACCTCTGAGTCGGGAAGCATTTACATTTCCGGTCTGACTCCGGGAGTGGAGTACACCTACAGCGTCCAGCCAGTCATAAACGGCCGCGAGCACGGGACTCCAATCACGCGCCACGTCATCACACGTAAGAACAAACCAGTGGCTACAGACTCATGCTGTCTTTTTTAGTTTTCTCCTTTCCCTTTTTCTCTGTTGCTCCCATGCCTCTCATATTTTAGTCTCTTACTCTTATTCCTTTCGTCCTCATCTGACTCCTGTTTTTCTTCTTTGTCTGCAGCTCTGTCTCCTCCGACTGATCTCAACCTGGAATCTAACCCAGGCACCGGAGAGCTCACGGTCCAATGGAACGGGGCCAATACACCAGGTACACACACCTCTACACCTGATACGCATGTGAAGCAAGGGATCACATCTTTGCTTCATCTTATCAATAGTATGCCTCCCTTTTTCTCTGAAAGTGAAAATGTCATTCTGTTCAGCCATTTATTTCCGCATCTTGTTGTTCCTAATTCTTTCCTGTTTCCAAGTCTCATTCCCCACACCATGTAAACTTTTATTCCTTTTCTTTCTCCCACTCTCTCCCAAGACATCACTGGCTATAAAGTGACATGTGCTCCCACCAATGGGCAGCAGGGAAACAGTGTGGAGGAGTTTGTGGAGGCGGGGCAGAACTCCTGCACCCTGGAGAACCTCAGTCCAGGAGTGGAGTACAACATCAGTGTTGTTACTGTTAAGGATGATATGGAGAGCACTCCTATATCCACTACCATTACACCAGGTGAGTGAGAGCTAGAGCCGCCATACTGGGGTTTTAACAGGCTCTTTTGAGACAGTGGACCTGAATTTGTACTGGAAGTGTAGACGGGTAAGAGCTGCAAATGGTCACTTGCAGAAGCCAGATTTATAAATGAACTTTTTTGATTAACTCAGCTTCCAATGATGTTGAAAGTTAATATGTTATGACAACAAATTAGTTTTCAACATCTAACCAGTATTGTACTATCTGTATCTGCTCTGTTCATCGCTGCTCCGACTTTAAAGCAGCAGCTGATGTAAAACAGTAGCAGGACTGTTTGCACACTAATGCTGTTATTTCCTGTGTATATATTCAGGACTTTCAATGGAGACACTTCATTGAATAACAGTTGAAACCTCACTCGATAGTGATATATTGCAGGAAAAGCAGCCTTGCATTAGCTCTTCCATTGGTGTGATATTTTGAATATCTTACCCGACTGGAAGTAGTAGAATATTTGTTGCTCGTCCTGACCACCGCTCCTGTCCTTTTGTCTGTTGGTTTCCTCTTTCTGGCCTTTGTGTCCAACTCCTTCCCTTTATTTCTGCCTTCTCCTCTCGCTCGTTTGGTGCTTCCGTCGTCTCCCCGCTTTTGTTCCCCTCCCTTCCCTCCAATCCTCCCTCCACCTACGCAGATGTCCCGAAGCTGACGGACCTCAGCTTCAAGGACGTGAGCGACACCAGCATCAGCCTCCTCTGGACGCCGCTCAACACCACAGCCATCACCGGTTACAAGGTCACAGTGGTGGCAGCCGGCGAGAGCGTGCCCATCTTCGAAGACATGGTCCTGCCGACGACCGGCCATTACACCGTCTACGGACTGGAACCTGGCATCGACTATGACATCAGCGTGACCACCGTGACGGAGAACGGCGAGAGCGAGCCCACCACGCTCACCCAGCAGACCTGTGAGATCCATGTTTTCATAAAACCAGAAGAGTTTCCTCTTCTTCTAATATGATAAACGGTGCATATGTTCTGTGTATGTCTTATTGGGCAGACTGTTCAGTTAGAGCATACCAAACTAGTGAAATGTTACAATATGAGTTGCCTGCGAGGGAATCACGAATCAGTGTGTGTGCTGAGTTATAAGATGTAATAAGGTTCTTATTCACCCTGAGACATGGCTCTTCAAAGCAAACCTTTTAAGTTGCTGATGTAATTGCACTGCATGCTGTATCGTCACGTTAATAATGTGAGTGTGTGTGTGTCTACGTGTGTGAACATCTGGTTTTAGTTGAGGGGGTTTTATCATACTGAGGCTCATTTTGCCCCCCAATACAAACACCGCTTGTTCTCCCACTTTTAAGATGTCGTAAAACTCCAGACATGGATTTACACTGACACACACGTAAAACACACTCCTCCCTTTAAAAGATGTTAGTGTGGATGCTTTTCTCTCTTTTTTTTTAAAGACATTTTCTCGTTTCTCTGCCCTTATTTTTTGCTCATTTGTTCATTATCACAATTTTCTGACCACCAGAAATAACTTACCTTATAAATCTACCATGACCTTTTGAAGACCTTCTTAAACAAGCAGCTCTCTCTTTTCAACAGCTGTACCTGCTCCCACTGATTTGAGCTTCGGCAATGTCGGGTCAGACACCATGGAAGTCACCTGGGTCTCTCCCCGAGTCCCCAACAATGCTGACATCAACAGCTTCCTCATCAGGTACGAGAGCAAGCGTAAAATATTCTTAAAGCTCAGTAATGTTTATTTCTCATTATCTTGAATACACACACATTTTTTTTGTTGCACCTATATGTAAAGAAAAAAAACAGAGAAATGAATCAGTAGTTGTTATGCAGGTATCATCCCATTGATGATGAAGACGACATCACAGAAGCCAGCGTGGAAGGCAGCAGTAACAACGTGGTGCTCAGCAGTAAGTTCCAGCAGAAACAAAGAATACACAACAACACACGCAAACCACCACATTTGTATTTATGGCTTTTCGTTTTTTACTGTCCACAGACCTGCTGCCCAACACAGAGTATTTGGTGAGCGTGGTGTGTGTTTATGAGCAGAGAGAGAGCTCGCCCCTCGTCGGCACCCAGAAAACAAGTGAGTCTTCCCTCTTTCTGCACTGATACGCTCATGTTGTTAAATTAGATTTGCTTGTGTAAAAGTATATAACCTTCCTTTTTAGGGCAAAGATGCTATACATTTTAGTACTCGTGAGCTTTTCCAAACATGTCCTGCTTCCTGACTACTTTTCCTGTATCTCCCTACCATCTTCAGCTCTCGATTCACCGGCTGGCCTGCGTTTCTCTGAGATCTTCACCAACTCCTTCACCGTCCACTGGGTCGCTCCTCAGAGTAAAATCACCGGTTACCGTATCCGTTACCTGACGCACAGCAGCGGAAGGGTCAAGGAAGAGAGGCTGCCCCCCTCCAGGAGCCACTTCACCCTGACAGGCCTCACTCCCGACACGGAGTACGTGGTCAACATCTACGCAGTGAACAGGCTGGAAGAGAGTCAGCCACTCAGCGGGAAACAGAAGACAAGTATGGAACTGTGATTCAGTGTGTGTTACCCTCCTGTCACTCACCTTGTTATCATCAAGTTGCTTAAATTTTTTTTGGGCTCCGGCCTCTCCCCCTCTCTTCAGTCTCTGATGCTCCCACCGACCTGGAAGTGCTCGACTCCTCCCCCACCAGCATCACCGTCCGCTGGGATGCTCCACCCGTCACCGTGCGCTACTACAGGATCACTCACGGAGAGAGCGGTGAGATAATGATGACTCAAAGTAATGATTTGATTTGAGCAAGTTCTTCTGCTTGTTGCGTTGATTTATTGTGTAAAATGTGTGTTTGGAAATTGCCGGGAGAAAAAATAGGCCCTTTCATATTCAGTAAAGACTCCTGTCCATCAGCCCAGTGATTTATTCAAATATTTGTTTCTCTAACATTTCTCACATTGTCTGTCTTTATCCAGGAGGTCACAGTAATCCCAAGGAGTTCACAGTGCCTGGCACTCAGTCCACTGCCACGATCACTAACCTGAAGCCCGGCACTGAATACACCGTTACAGTCTACGCTGTGACTGGAAGAGGAGACAGCCCCGCATCCAGCACTCCGATCTACGTCACACACATGACAGGTACACAAGCACACACACGCGCTCACAGAGACACATTGTTAGTGGTAATCTTTCCCTCTGTTTGCACTCACAGCTCTCTCCTCTTCGTCCCCCCCTTCTAGGCGTCGACTCTCCATCTGACATGGAGGTGATGGAAGTGAAAGACAACAGTGTCACAGTGAGGTGGAGCCCTGCGCAGGGCCCCATCAAGGGATACAGGGTGACCGGAGTCCCCAGAAATGGTCAGGGACCATCTTTCACTGAGGTGGTTGCTCCAGGTATGTTGGCCAAACTCGTCAGTAACTTTTGATCAGTTGTCAAATTTAAGTCTCGTTTCTGACTTCAAAGTTGTATTTCCTCTGTTTTGATCTTTTCTTTCTCTTTTCCAGACCAGACAGAGCTCACTTTCTCAGGACTTATGCCCACAGTAGAGTACGTTTTGAGTGTGTACGCTCTTGGACAAGATGGAGAGAGCTCTCCACTGGTGGTGAATGCTTTGACAAGTAAGGTTTTAAACGTCTTAGAGCTACATTAGTGAAATATTGTCTATCAGACTTTCAGTCTCCTGAGCTCTGCCCTTACCTCTTCCACCCTCCCACCTTTTCACCCTTCTCTCTGCTCTTATCGCCTTTCTAGATGTAGACCACCCCAAGGACCTGACCTTCTCAGACATCGACTCCACCTCCCTGAGGATCACCTGGGACAGTCCTGAGGGAATTGTTACGTCTTACCGGGTCTTGTATTCAAGTTCAGAGGAGGGTGAGAGAGAGCTGCGCCCTGCTCCCCGAGGAGATGCCGAGTCCACTGTTATCTATGGTCTGCAGCCCGGCACTGAATACACTGTGAAGGTCATCGCTCTGCATGATGACACCGCCAGCACGCCACTGGTTGGAACACAAGCTACAGGTATGGAAATAAGTCCTATATGTTATATGTTTGAGGCAAATACTTTTGTACAGATCACAGGCCTTGAAAGTCCAGGAGGTAACAGAAAGTTTATTTTGCGAGGCATCGTACAATTCACAGTGCACAGTTTTCAATGAGCAGTCTGTCATTTTTGTTAACATATCTCCTCTCTACTACTCTTTTTATTTTTTCTTCCCCCAGCTATCTCACCCCCCACCAACCTCCGGTTCTCCCAGGTTGGCCCTACGTCTTTCACTATGCACTGGGCTGTGCCAGGTCAGGAAAACCGACTAAATGGTCTAACAGGCCTCACGGGCTACCGTGTGGTGATCAACCCAAAGGACAAGAGCGGGCCTACCAAGGAGATCAATTTAGTCCCGGACACCACGCAGGCACACGTCTCTGGACTCATGGTGAGTGTGCGCAAAAGACTCCAATTTGTTCTTGTTGTTAACCATCTGGAAAGGGCTATGGACCTGCACGCTCGCATTTGCAGTAAGAAACACACAAACAGACACACACACGTGGAGACATGCACAGAACAGATGAGAAGAAATACACGCACAGGCTTATACCTGTGGGTACACATGCATAAACATGAACAAACAATTCTGATTGCAGCTGCAGCCAGAAGACTTAAACTCAGTCCCTGCACAACACTATGAGAGACTGAAGGCTTTTTTTCTCTTTTTCTCCAGGTTGCAACTACCTATGAAGTCCATGTTTATGCCCTGAAAAACTCTCTGACCAGCAGGCCGGTCCAAGGAGAGGTCACCACTCTGGAGAGTGAGTCTCTAACTCATGAGTTCTGAAAAATGAATGCATTGTTCTGATATATGAAAACTGAGAGATAATATTATGTAATATGTTCCTTCTAAATTTTTTTTCTTTCTATCCTCATCCATGTCAAGATATCAGCCCACCACGTCGTGTGCGCATCTCTGACGTTAACGACTCCTCCATCACTCTGACCTGGCGCTCCAAGACAGAAACCATCTCTGGCTTCCTGGTTGAGGCCACACCCACCTCCTCCACTTCAGGCTACACGCCCATTCAAAAGACCATCGGGCCTGACTCGCGCTCATACGCTATTACAGGTGCACAGACCTGAATCATAATGTAAAATTGCATGTGATGTAACTCACTCACAGCATCAGAACAACGCCTCACTAACCTGTCGCTGTGTCTTCCCCTCAGGTCTGGAGCCAGGCACCACTTACAAGATCAACATCCACACTCTGAAAGGCAATGGACGCAGCGCACCTTTCACACTCACTGCCACCACAGGTAACCATTAGTTTCTGTCCTGTCACGTCACTTCAGTGCATATAGTATGTTTTGGTACGTTATAGGCATTATGTTAAACATGTGTGAGGCATAGTTGAGTATGGCAGTTCCAAACATAAAATAACATGTAGTTTATGAGTTTTTATGAGTGACTCACTTATTTATTTGTCACTTCCAGCCAAACCGGTGGTCATGGCGCCCACCAATATTCACTTCACCTCCCTGAACCCCGATAGCATCTCTTTCACCTGGGAGCTGTCACGCAGCCCTGATGTTACAGGGTATTATGTCACCTATGAGGAGGCAGGGGGTGTGCCCCGAGAGGTCATCCCAAGACCCCATGCAGGCCAGAGCTACGCCGAAATCAGCGGTGCGTGTGGAGATTTACTACACAAGTGGCACATGCATGGATTAAATAATGTGGCAATGTCAAAATGTCAAAATGTTCATAACTTTTTTTGTGTTTTTGGTGTGTTTGATAGGTCTGAGACCAGGAACGGAATATGTCATTAAGATTGTCGCCCTGCAGAATGTATTGAGAAGCGCACCTCTTGTGGGCAAAGCCAGAACACGTAAGCACAGCCGTCATCCTTTTACATCATCAAGTTCAATGCCGGTCATTAAATTTTTCTCTTTCTATTTCATCCTTTCACCATATGTTATTCTGGACGTATTACAGAATACTGGTGCTGTGGAATTGTATAACTAGCCGCTATTAAGTCTTCCCACAAAAATACAACATTATGGGCTGTTTTTACATCACCCATTTTCAGGAACTGTGCCAGAAATTGCACTAATTAGTTTAAGTAATTTAATCTCTGTACTGATTATGCTCATTTGTCTGACTTTGACAGGTGTAATGAAGACTGTTTTTTTTCTTTACTTGTTTTTAACCACATCAGATATTTAACCCATAATGGTACTAATTATCTCCTTGAATAAATATAATGAAATTCTCAAATAATGTGAATTGCTACAAATTAACAATTGCTGTTTGAAAGCTATGCTCTGCTGCCCTCTGCTGGTTATCTTTTCTAACTGCTGCTAAAGTAGAATAACAGCACATAGGCATTGTCATTTATTGTCTTTTATATTCTTCCATACTTAACACTGATGTTAAAATGTGAGAAAAAATCTTGTGGGAAAATCTACACTTGTAGATTCTCAGGCAGAGGGTCAGTGCCCAAAACTGGCTGCAACTAAAGTGTTGCTGGAATCTAAAAATTTATCTCGGTTTATATTGGTTCCTTCCAGCATTATCATAACTACTACTACTTCAGCAAACCATTCAGAGTAAAAAAAAAACAATTTTACAAAATCTCACCATACATCAGTCTGTGTCTGGGCAGCCACAACTTGTATGGATCCATCAGATGTATTTTATTTTACCTTATTTGGGGTTTCCTTTTGAAATTAATTTGATAACTAGTTATTAAACAGCACAGTGGAAACACAAACTTCTTTGAGTTTCTACCTGCTTAAAATCCAGCTAGTGGATCTGTGCATCTGCTTGCTTGCTTCTAACAGTTAGCATACATATGTTTCCTGTCCAAGCAGAGCCAGCTGTAGATCATCAACTATTGCCTCAGCTTCCTGTTCCTCACCGTCCCAGAACTGACATCTTGGATGTTCCAGAGTCCTTCAATGACAAGACGTAAGGGCCTGCATAGTCACACCGAAATAGTTACATTTCACAAAAAAGCACAAAAAACAACTAAAATACCTGCACTCAGTGTTTTTTTTTCAATCTCACCTTGTTCTTATTCTTTCCTCATCTCTCTATGTCTCCCTTTCTGTGTCCAGTTTTGATTCCAACTACGTTCACCTGGCTGGCACTAGTGGCCAGAACCAACCAGGTCAGCAAGGCCAGCACATCTACACAGAGTACCAGAGCCTGGGCCCTAATAACGGACTTCATGGCCCCTTCAGTGGACCCAAAGAAGGCCAGAGACCGACTCTCAGACAGCCCCTGGTCTATATTCCTGTAGCGGGCGCTGATGGAAACAGAATACCTTTAGTCAGGGTGTGTGAAACTTCTTGATCTGTTTCTTATTTCCATTAAGTATTGAGCAGAAGGTAATATGTCTGAAAAGAAGCTTACATGTCTAACATTTTTTCCTGTGACCTCACACTACATCTCTACCGTACGTTTGATCCTGTAGGTGAACGGGGGTCCTCTGCCAGGTCTTGAGTTTGGTTTCCCTGACAATGAAACAGAGTTTCCCCAAGAAGCCCAGACTATCACAACCATCTCCTGGCAACCCATTCCTCAGACCACAGAGTATGAGGTGTCCTGTAACCCTATCACACACACAGAGGAAGGGGGCTTCCAGGTACACACACACACCGACACATACACAGACAAACATTAATTGTTGGAAATATAAGAACACATTATTAAGTGTCTTTTCCTCCATGTAGATGCGCCTTCCTGGCACTTCCAACAGTGCCACGCTGATTGGATTGACATCTGGAGCGTCCTATAATGTCGTTGTGGAGGCCATGAGGGGCGAGGCTAAAGAGAAGGTGTTGGAGGAGGTTGTAAACGTCGGAAATGCTGGTACAGTAATTAACATATACATATAGAGACACTGTAACTGATTTTATTGAGTGTTTTATTATTGATAAGATAAATGTAACATTTTAATCAAATATTGTGCGCGATATTCTCACGGCAAAGTAGAGCACATTAGTTGGTTCTATTATAAATATGTTTTTCTTCCACCTCTTAGTTCCAGGTTCCATCCCCATTACCACCAACCAGGACGTGTGTTATGACACATTCACACAAACCTACCATGAGGTGGGCTCCGAGTGGGAGCGCATGTCTGAGACGGGCTTCAAGCTGTGGTGCCGCTGCCTGGGGCTGGGCAGTGGCCACTTTAGGTGTGATTCATCCAGTGAGTGGCTTATTAACCCCATCCCAGCATGCTTTGCGAACACACCATGGAATTCGAAATTCTATGTGACTTACTTCAGAGGAATTTATAAGAAGAAATTCTAAAGACTTGAGTCGGAGTCATGCAGAACATAAAAATACTTTTTACATGATACTCCTATAAATTCCTTGGCTACTGTTCAGAGGCCGTAGAACTGTGCAGTTCATGTTCTATGTGCAGCAACAAGCAGTAATACAATGCCAACATGGACGGGATCGTTTACTACAAACTGCCTTTTGTAGTCTGCCCATGTTGGTGTCTCTGCCTCTGTGAACTGTGCAAACATCACAGTAGAAAGCCAAGCTAAGCTAACTGGCCAGCATCGGTCTCAGTTATTTGTATTGTCCTTAAAGCTAACATGACAATACCATTAAACTGAGGTCTTCATTCGTTCGCTGTAGGCTCAAAGTAATTTCACTGTCTGTATATTTATGTGTGTGTCACTGTTACATGGGAACCAGTAAAACTCATCCAGGCTCTGTGTCATCTATGGGATGTGAGAAAAACAGATGTAGGCCTTATTTGCACCACTTTAGAGATTATGTTTTCTGTTTGTTTTACAGAGGTTGCAAATATAGCGGTGTGAAAAATCAGTATGTTTGAATTCTGTGAACCTTTTCCAGCAGTGTGATGGAAAAAAGCTTCACTTATGAGTTTGGTTGTTCTCTACATTAATTTGTGAACTTCTTCCCTTCCTCTACACTCTCAATCTCCTCCACCCTTCGCTCTCTGTCTCTCTGCTTCTCTAACTTCCTTCAGAATGGTGTCATGACAACGGGAATAACTATCGTATTGGAGAGAAGTGGGATCGCCATGCAGAGAACGGTCACATGATGAGCTGTACCTGCCTGGGCAACGGCAAGGGAGAATTCAAATGTGAACCCCGTAAGTATAGACTGTCATACACACTCATATACACACTCGTATACACATTAATTACTTTATTACTAGTGGATATTCAGTTGCTCTTGTGTGTATTAGTAATTGAAAATGCATGACAAAATTGAAAACTGCAAACTTTTTTATTTACTAATATGTGACTCTCAACCTCCAGATGAGTCGACATGTTATGATGATGGGAAAATGTACCAGGTGGGAAACCAGTGGCAGAAAGAATACCTGGGAGCCATTTGTACCTGCACCTGCTATGGAGGACAACAGGTGTGTGTGTGTGTGTGTGTGTGTGTGTGTGTGCATTTTAACCTATGCCATGCTTCTTTATGGTTAATCTTAAAAAGTGCCAGTACAAATTCTCTTTCTTTTGCATTACTGAATCTTTCAACCAGACTGTGCTTGTTGTGTGTGCCTTAACCCTTTCCCTCCCCATCTTCAGGGCTGGCGTTGTGAGAACTGTAGACGGCCAGGAGGACAGACCGATGTGGATGCCGACCTCCTTCAACCTGTCAGTTCAGATGCCTACGACCGATACAGAGAAAACGCTCTGCGCAAACTGGTCAGTGTCTCACAAAGACGGGAAATCCAGCATCTACTTGCCCTTTTTCACTTGAAGCAAATGCTGAATTAGTATTAAATTCAGCATTGTTTTGGTTATCTGTAATTTCTTATTGATGTTGAGGATGTTTCTCACACCATCTGCTCTGCCTTCTTTCTTTCTCTTCCTTCTCTCCAGAACATCCAGTGTCCGATTGAATGTTTGAGGCCGGAGCTGCTCGCAGACGCTATCAGCCCGTCAGAGTAGAGAGGAGGGGATTATGAGGAAAGGAGGACAAAGAAGTGAGTCCGCTCACAGCGTCGCTACCACTCCCAAGAAGGAAGCCTCCTCCTGTTTTCATTCAAAGAAGACGTTGCCATTAGATCTCTGCCTTTTTAAAGGTTTTCCCCTCACCAAATTTAGGTGCCTTATAAAGACTTTTCTACACCAACCTCTGTGCCTTTTTTCAAAGATCTGTCCAGCCTTTCATGTTGGTTGTGATCCTTACTTCTTCAGTAGAAACAAGGATTTCCTCATCCAATGAATTTTTGACATCAGTCTGTCAGAGCACAAATCCTGCTGCTTTATCACCACGAACCTGCCTATCCCAAACACACTGTCGACACATGCACACACACACTAAATGCAGTATTGTGTATTTTACTGACTTTTTTTTTCATCAAACATTCCATGAAGATTCTCCTCCTTTGAGACAAAAGACAAAACACACCATTCGAAATGATGTGTCTGATTTTATATAAATGTGTTCCCTGAAAATATCTGTAGCCACATTTGTTGCATTTCCCATGATTTTGAGTCTCACTGTGACTAATATATATTCAGAAAAACATTTAAGTAACTGTAGAATGCATTTCTAGATCCTTAAAAATGTTTAAATGAGAGTTTGAGTTTATTGCAAAGGATTTCCAAAGCCATACAGTATTTACAGGCCATAGTCAGATTAAAATGAGATTGATAAGTCATTTTTTAAAACTTGAACCAGTGTTTTTTGTAATGTAGAGGATTGCAGTTGTGAAAGGTATGTAAACTATACTGAATGTGTTGTCTTTCACCTCAGAGATTTCTCTTCAAATTACAGAAAATTTAACAACATGCTTTCCTTAAAAGAAAAAAAAAGATAAGCACTGTTACTTTTAAGTTGCATTTACAAAGAACATTGCCTTGCTATTATTACAGTTTCGACTCTTGAAGTCACCATGTGGATGTGATTCTGTGATCTGTAATGTGGGTGTTATAAAAAGTGCCTGAGGTGTAGCACCTATAAAATCTACAAAGCAACAGCTGACTGACCAAAAGTTTCAAAAATTTAAGAAATATTTCAAAAATGTAAAGGAAAATTCACCATTATTTCCAAGTGAAATGCATTTTAATTACATAAATGTTTGTTTTTT
>JBAJHX010000043.1:18121247-18131744 GCA_037176925.1 Amniataba percoides | reverse complement strand
TATTTCAAAAATGTAAAGGAAAATTCACCATTATTTCCAAGTGAAATGCATTTTAATTACATAAATGTTTGTTTTTTATGTTCATTTCTTTTATTTATCCCTTTTTATTCAGGCATTTTGTTCAATGCTTTTATGGGGTGTACACTTTATTTTTGATTAACTTGTTTTTATATTGTTGGTGCCAAAATCTGAACTACTGTGGACTGAATCTTTTTAATAAACTAAAAAAAAAACACGCCAGTTGTTAGATGTGTTGTTGGTGGGGGATGATATTATTTCTTAGTTGCTGATGAGATAAAGGCTTTCAAGATCTGAGTTGTTTGACAAAAGAAAATATAAGTTAGTAACCTGTCATAATATATATGTATAAATGTAATATATTTAAATAGAAGAGTTGAGCCGGTCCAGAAGCCTCTGATGGGTGCAAGTTTTGCGCTTTTATTCTGAAAGTAAAAGAAACTCTACACCGGAAATCCTTCTCCCAAGCGTAGGCGCAAAACGTAATTCTGCCCTGTTATTGGCTCTGCTGGAAAACTTCCGGTTATTGAGCAGTTCCTTCAGAATAAGATGCCTAAAACGTCAATAAATATATTAACTTTTGGGAAACCTTGAATTAATAAAAACAAATATTAACTGAAACTGAATGTCAACATCTCTGCCCTTCATATAGAGTGCTGTAATGCCAAATGAAATCAATAACGGGACTCCCTATTCTGTATTTGAGTTACTGTAGACTTACTGTAAATCTTAATTCACACAAACAGACTAACAGCGATGGAGGCTTTACAAGGCTGAATCAATACAGCCCCCTGAGTCCTGACATTACACTCGGCGTTTATTTATAATGCATAAAATATACAGCATCCAAAAAGACTCTTCAAATCAAAGCGTGGGTGCGGCTTTTACTCTGAAGGCTTAGCTGCGGAAGCGGTACTTCCGTCGCCGCAGCCGAAGAAGACGCGCTGAGTTGGAGTCGAAGTTAGAGAGAAAGTCTCGGGTCAGTCTGTTAAAAAAAAAACCCAACAAACCGAGCACAGAGAAGATGGACAGCGCCTCCATGGACAGTCTGATCCTGAAGCTGCACGACGTGAACGCGGTGAAGTTCGGGGAGTACAAGCTGAAGAGCGGCATGCTGACTCCCATCTACATCGACCTCAGGGTGCTCGTGTCGCACCCGGCGCTCATGAACCAGGTAAACACGTGCTGCCCTGCCCCACGCGCCCGAGAGCCTCACGGTGAAGGGAGATAAGGAGGAGACGTGGTGTGAGACAAACCGCGAGCTGCTGCCGGGCCGTTCGAACACTCGGTGTCACGTGAACTGACGCTCTCGCTGCGACACGTGGGTGCTCATCAGCAGCGTCCAGGTCCCAACAGTCACAGTGATGGACTCACAGTGTCCATCACAGTCCGGACTGCTTCATCACTTCATGCTAAAACCAGAGATCTGCTGTTGATCCATGCAGTGGACTCGAAAAGTTGTCTTTTGTAATCATCTTGGTAAAACTATAACTATCAAAAGGTTGCACCTAAACCTAAAAGCAAGTGTTTGATCACACTCAGAAGAATCCACAGAATGGACCCCAACCTGTCATTTATAATCATTTCACGCATTTTAAACAGCATCAGGGGTATTCATGTAGGATATAATGGCATTGTGGTGGCTGTCGTGTGCAGGTCACATTAAAATCTTGACAATTTTTTTCCTGTTCTGTCCGCAGGTATCAACTCTCATCTACGAGCGCGTGCAGGAAGAGGGGCTGCAGTTTGACTTGGTGTGCGGGGTCCCGTACACAGCGCTGCCTTTGGCCACCATCATCTGCTCGAGGCATGAGC
The DNA here is from genome assembly GCA_037176925.1 of Amniataba percoides. Taxonomy (NCBI): domain Eukaryota; kingdom Metazoa; phylum Chordata; class Actinopteri; order Centrarchiformes; family Terapontidae; genus Amniataba; species Amniataba percoides. The sequence goes on along the minus strand of JBAJHX010000043.1, from coordinate 18,129,911 downwards.
TGCCCATGCTCATCAGGCGAAAGGAGGCCAAGGACTACGGTGGGTGGCTGGACGGCTCGGCGAGCTTCGCTTATCAAGAGCCGACCTCGGATGTGTTAACAGACCTTAAGGAATGATGATAATTGTGCGGAAACATTTATTTGTGGCTGTAAATTGTTCCATTGTTGCAACTCTCGTAGAAAGCGGAAAGAATCTGGAGGATGAACATGCTGAGGCCTTGAATCGAAGCAAAAGTGACACAGTAACACATTTCTTAAGGCTCCTTGTTTCACCCTGTTAGGAACCAAGCGTCTGGTGGAGGGCTCATTTCGAGAGGGCGACACGTGTCTGATCATCGAAGACACTGTGACCAGTGGCAGCAGCATCCTGGAGACTGCTGAAGTGCTGTACAAAGGAGGACTGAAGGTGCACATAGATATCACAGTTTGGACAATAATATATACGTCTGAATGATCACAGTGAAGGTTGCTGAATCACATCTGTCCACAGCTGTCTCAGTCTTTGCTTGTTGAAGGTGACAGATGCCATAGTGCTGATGGACAGAGAGCAGGGCGGTGTGGAGATGTTGGCTTCCAAAGGGATCAAGCTCCATCCCATCATCTCCATGTCCAAGCTGCTCAACGTGCTGCTGGCAGCCGAGCGAATCGACGCCCAAACCTCCCAGAGCGTCCGCAAGTTCATCCTGGACAACAACACTTTCAGGTACGGTCGCGTAGAATCCTCCTCTCAAAGTGGTCGAAGTGTATTTCAGGAATTTTAGCAGGTGTCCGTTAATGTGTAGTGACAATCGCAACTTGCCTCTTTCAAGTCCCAAGGAGGAGAACGGCAACGATGTTCCTGCCACCAAGAAGCCGTGTTTGGAGCAGAACATGGAGCTGAGCTATGCAGAAAGGGCCAAACTACCAAGTACGTAGTCCTCCTGCCTGGTCAGATGTAAATATGATTGGTTATATTTCTGTGGAAGCTTCCAGGGTGTTTTTAAAGCATTTCATTTAATTTTGTTAAGAGGTGGTGTCATTTGTTGAATAATTCCTTTTCATCTCTACATCCCTCCCTCCTGTTGGCTGCAGACGTTCACCCCCTGGCATCGCAGCTGCTGAGCATCATGGAGGAGAAGCAGTCCAACCTCTGCGTGTCGGCCGATGTGACGAGCAGCGAGGAGCTTCTCCAGCTGGCGGAGTCTCTAGGTCCCAACATCTGCGTGCTGAAGACCCACGTGGACATCCTGAAGGTCGGCGTGTGAAGGGCGTCCGCAGTTTACAACAGGAATACAGTCGAGGCAGATGAGGTAATGCTGTTTTCACGTTTGCTTGCAGGACTACACGGCGGCCTTCGGACAGAAACTGCAGGCTTTGGCTGCGAAACACAACTTCCTCATCTTTGAAGATCGCAAGTTTGCTGACATTGGGAACACAGTCAAGCATCAGTATGAAGGCGAGAAGATTTCACGCTTCATGTTCACTCCAAACCGGGACGTGCTTCATGTATGTTAAGTTATGTTAATAATGTTAGCTTAACGGTGTGCTCATGTGTCCATTTCCCAGGCGGTGTGTACCAGATCTCGTCCTGGTCCCACATAGTGAACGCCCACGCCATCCCGGGGCCCGGGGTCGTGAAGGGCCTGAGCGCCGTGGGAAAGCCTCTGGGCCGAGGCTGTTTGCTCATAGCACAGATGAGCTCTCAGGGGTCACTGGCTACTGGTGAATACACACAGGCCGCGGTAAGCATGTCTCCGCATTTAAACCAAAAAAACACAGTCCGTTTAGAGAAAGCAGTGAACAGCTGTTTGACTGTGTGATCCGCCTTTACAGCTGAAGATGGCAGAAGAGCAGTCAGACTTTGTGATCGGCTTTATCTGCGGCTCCAAGATCTCAAAGAGGCCAGAATTCATCCACATGACCCCCGGGGTGCAGATGCAGACTGGAGGTAAATTTTACATTTTTGATTAGACTGGCCATTATTATTAATTCACATTTGGTTTACTTTAACCACATACATTATTTTTTAACTATGACTCATGATAAGAAAGTTTATACACCACCACATGTGATTTAAAAAGAAATGTCTGATGTTTAAAGATTCATACCAACCTTTTTTTATACATGACATCAGTGGTGGAATGCAACTAAATAGATTTACTCAGGTACCAAAATTGGTGATTTTGAATGCGACTTTTTTGGGGTAAGATGAAGGATTATGTGTGTGTTCATGGGTTGACAAATGCTCTTACAGACCACGATGCCTTGCTGTATATTAAACTATCCAACAGTATATAAAGCAGTTAAAATGAGCCAAACAAAGAAAGAAAAGGGAGAAACCAACTGTAGTGATGTCCAAGAACACACTTGCAATTACCAAATACCAACATAGGTGCTACGAAAGACAACAAAATGAAAATCTTGACTTTATTTTTTTTTTTCATTTTGTGTGTATGCTTGCATATAAAGGGATATAATTTCACACAGTCCATTTGCTTATTATGGGTGTTTTATCTTCAATGCTGTAAACAGAAACAGAAAAAAAGTGTTGTGCTGGTGTTATGACTTGTCTTTAACACAGGGTGGAGCTATTGCACAAGAAACGCTGTCAGGAGTCTCCTTCTCACATTCATACTCTCTGTCTCCCCTCCTCCCCCTGTTTCTCCCCCATCCCTCTCTGCGTCTCCCTCTCTTACAGGTGATGTGTTGGGCCAGCAGTACACCACTCCAGAGGAAGTCCTCTGCAACAAAGGCTCTGACATCATCATCGTCGGCCGCGGTATCCTGGAGGCCCCCGATAGGCTGAAAGCTGCTGAGCTGTACAAAAAGTCCGGCTGGCAGGCTTACAAAAAGAGACTGGGCCAGAGCGGCCAATAAGAGCTCGGGAGTTACATTTGATTTGAAATTTAAGATACAGCTGTAAACCACAAACACAAAAGAACTCAGCAGATCACACAGAAATTTATTTTTTTACACTTTGGAGGAACACGGTTGTATACATCGAAAAATATGTGGACATGTGCATCTGCTCACCAAACAGCCACATTAAAATACACACACATCCATGCATGTTTGTTAACATTTGCATGCAGCACCAGGCCAGTGTGGTTGATGGGACTCTGGTGAACATGTGAACATGCTTTTTTTGATTCTGTTCTATTAATAAGCTGCTTTGAATATGTTCTGTTGATTCCCTCCCATTAACAAGCTGCACAACATGATTTGAATTCCACCTGCTTAAAGCAAAGCTGGGCAAAAGCTTCATTAATCCTTTTGTGATTTAATTCATTCCAGAGTTGCAGATTACATATTTGAAATGCAGTCCTCAGACAATTGGGTTGTTAAAGCAGGGGTGTCATTCCCTCGACGAGGACTTCTGATCGAAGCACCCTTGTTACAAACCCACCATTCCTGTGTATGCTGCTGTTTTATTGCTGAATTGCTAGATATGTAGTAGAAATAAGAGGGTGTAGTTGATATATTGTAATTTCTGTGTAGTATTTAGATTGAAATTCAGGGTATTTTTCACTGCACAATCCAGGATCTGCTCTGAGTTGCCCAATCTTAATTATTAAGGGCGATATTTTTCTTTTCCTTAATCCTTCTTAAACAGAACAAATCATCTATGGACTCATTCCTTCTGAACTCCAGCTTCACAGAGTTACAGTATTAAGTTCATTTAGACTAAGTTTATTAGGGCAAAGGGAACAGATGGGTCAGGCACAGTTCAGTGGGGGTTTGGACTGCGATCTGACTGTGCTTTTTAAAGGGTAACACTTTATGTTATGATATTCGTAGGTCAGCTACAAAATGATGGCTCTTGATTTGCCTGATTGATTGCAATGTTCCAAAGTTCAACCTGCGTGGTATTTACTTTTCCGCCTGCTGTTTGCAGCCTGGTTAGTTGTGACAACTGTCATGACTTTGTCCATTGTCCGCCGTCCATAAAATTTAATATAAAATGACATATTTTGAGGTGAGGCAATGATTTCTCTGCTGCGATATTAATGACAGTGTTACAATAAAACACGGTTAGTGAGCCCACAGAACCAGTTTATCAACTATCTCTCCAAAATGAGAGCTGATAAATGAGTTTGGTTCAGGCAACGTATTTCCTGTCAGGTGGCACATTTCTCTTTTTAAAGTTGATACAAGAATTTTGTCAACAGTTTGTCCTGGGGCCTGGACAGTTGTTTTATTATTATTAGTGGACCTATCTTGTTGATTTGATGGATGAATGTGAAGTTTCTTGTTTTACTGTGACCTTGTCTTCCCTCCATGCCACGAATGGTCCTTTCATGACTAAAAGAAAACCTTTTTGTGAAATGAAAATAAATACTTTAATAAATCATATCAGAATTTATATTATTGTCTTGTATCACACCCCTAATGTACATATAGTCACTGTAATATTACAGGCAGTTTTCAGTTCATGTTTTTGAAGTGGTGTCCATCAGCCTTTCATATATTGTTTTTTATACTTGACTTGGATTTACCTCAATGCCCATAATCAATTTGTTTAATTGATTTAATTCATTTAATTTAAAAATGAGATTTATTTAAGATCTAGATTAGCCAGAATTACCTCCACTCGTCTACTATGATACAAGACTTCTATACTATATTCTGAAAGAATCTAATCATGTAATAATAAAAAAAAAAACACCTATCACATCAACAAATAAATCCAGTGGTTATTATTATTTCATGTTGGAGACTTTTCTCTCCTACTTTGATTTTCTTCCCCTTTATCTTGGTGTAAGCACTGTTTGTTGACTTATAGAACTGTGTATGGATCTATAGAGGAAAATAATAAATAATATCAAGGATAAATACTGAGCTGTGAATTATGAATAAAAATAACATTGGTTTCATGTTGACTTGATATTACAGTGAGCTCGAGCTAATCTTATCTAACAGAAACCATAAACCTTTGTGTTCAGTGCAGTAAAATATGTGAGAACACAGTAGTTTACTTTTTTCTTTTTCTTTTTTTTTTAAAACAAATTTATGCATTAAAAATCTATAGAGTTTCTAATCCTACTGGTAAAACGTGTCAAGAAATAAGCATAGATAAATATATTGATTAATAAACTTCATAAGGGTTTTGATAAAATTGAATTTCTTGTTTGATTGACTGTCTTCTTATTTATATTTGGATTTTTCTGAGATCGACTATGTTAAAAACAGAAGCATCAGGAGCTGAGGTATCCTGGCATTTAGTCTTCAGTATTAGTCAGGTTTGGATCCTACAAATCCCAAAATGCAATTCAGTTGGGTGTTTTAGTCTCTTGCTTGTTAAATGCTTTAACCTCTCAGTCTAATAAACCCTCATTTTTAACCATTTTCAGTCAAACCTGATTGAAGAAAAAACAGTGACAACATCAGGTTCATTTTTTCAGACTTAAAAAAATGATCCCTCATTTTGTGGCTCCTCCATACAACAGTTTTCACAAGCAGCCAAGCATCACCTGTGTAAGCTGAGTTACACCTGTCATCTTTAAGAAGTGTGCCCTTAACATGCAGTAAGTTAGCAGCCAAAAAGGTGTAACCCAGAGAGCAGTAACAACATCTCTGATTGGTCCACTGTCAGCTTCTGTTGTCAGTTTACATATCAGACCTGCTTTGGTGGTGAATCTTTTTTAAAACCTACTAATGGGTATTATAGATATTTTGTATATTAAACCACTCTGAATTATGCAGATTCAGTTACCTTCTCACTCAGAGGCCTTGCAGACAAAGTGTATGTGGTTTTTTTTTTTTTTTTTGGTTTTTTTTACAGCTAAAACAATGACAAACACTGTTGCCTGGCCATGTATTCAAATCCTGATTCTCTGGTTTGCTGTTTGGTCAGACATGCCAACGTTGAGGTTTGGTTACATCAGTGTTTTCCAGGCTGAATTTTCCCTGTTGGTTCTTCAGTGGCAGTTTTCATTCTCTCCGCACATGGCACTGGAGCAGCACTGCACACAGAGCCTTGCCCCGAAAGTTGTCGGGCAAGCTGAGCCGCCCAGAAGCATGAGAGTCATTTGCAAGGCATATTATATGGAAATGATGCCCGAACGGGCGCTGAATGGGACAAATTGAGTCGGCAGGTAGCGACGTTACAATGCGCCTTTTTACAGATCAGCGCAGGCACAAAGGTCAGACACGTTGCCTGGCACAGGGAGGAGGAGGGATGGAGGGAAAGGGGTTGGTAAGAATAATTCATCTCGTGTGTGTGTGTGTGTGCCCTCAACACACACACACACACACACACACACACACCTCCCCCCTTTATGTCAATATTGGATTAGAGCAACGACAGGTGTCTGTGCGCGCCCTAAGGATCCTACTCTACCGTTTGCATCCATAAGGGGTGGAGAGAGAGAGAGAGAGAAAGGGGAGAGGGAGAGAGAGGGAGAGCACATGTGAGGAGAGGTATAAAAGGTGTATACCTGTCTCAAACGGCACACACTCAGTGCGCGTAAAAGGTGCGCCAAACCCGGACCAGGCTTGCGCATCTTGACCTCCAATTGCTCCGCTCTTCATAAAGGTAGACTGCACGACTTTTCCTTCATTTTTCCCCCCAATTTCCTTCAGAGTATCTATTCTTACAAAAAGTATGCGTTTGCTTGGTGATCTAACTTTTCCAAATCTCTCTCCAAAGGTCACCTGACAGCAGAGGAGCCAGCTGTTTCGCGCTTTCTGCCCCCCTCTCTCTTCTCTCTCTCACACACTCTCTCTCTCTCTCTCTCTCTCTCTCTCTCTCTCTCTCTCTCTTTATCTGGATGGTCTTCGCGCACTGGTCATTTTTTGTGACTTTTTCATGTCTGTATTTGCTTCACGTTGAGCCTCACGCACAATACCTGAAGATGAAGTTTTGTTCGTTCGGCTCGCGTTACGCAGGTACGGGTTGGCAACTGGAAAAGGCACAAAGTTTTTTTTTTTTTTTCCTTCTGGGATCATCCCCGTTGTTAACACTGCCAAGCCTCAGTGCAGACAAATGATGGGATGTTGATTTTGGTTGGGTTGTTTTAAAAGATTCCCATGTGAAGTGTTTGTTTTAAAAAAAAAGGGGGGGGGGGGGGGGTTTGGCCAGATGCCCTGCAACAGAACAAGTGAGCCAAGTTCTTGAAATGTAAATCTTCATAAAACAAACTTTTTTTTTTTCTTCCCAGAGAAAATACATCCGCCACAAAGCCAGTATAGATCAATCTAAGATGACCTGATAACGACATAGTTTCAGTAACTGAAGCACCAGGTGTGCAGAGTATTTCTCTGAATAGGTGGCCTTATTTGCATACAGCTGGCAACGTACAGGGCTCCAAAGAAAGCCATGTCAGCCTGTGACAGGATGTCGCCTGACTACTGGAGTTACAAGCATTTATACAAAGGTGATTTGAGGAAAAAAAATTACTCATGTAAAAATAATCTGACTCAATTAAAAGTTCATGGAAAAATAATTTGACTCCTAATTAGACATTCTTTGTTCATTTCTGCTGCTGCTGTCTGTGTAGAACAAAGAGAAAAACAAAGGAAGAGTCTCAATCAGGGATTCAGGTTATCAAGGCAGGGAGTTCACAGATGGAACGTTCCAGCTTAAATCCAGCATGTGTCATTCTGTTTCAACCAAAGAAAAGTTAAAAGCGAGATGATGAAATGAAATGCAGTCTCACATTAATCTATATGTTCATGTAAAACCTGCTCGCTTTTGACAGTCACACCTGTCTGTTCAGGTGATACTTTGAATGAGACAGAGTCCCAGCGTCACCACAGATAACTGACATTGGGAAAGTGTCCAAGTGATGGTCATCCACCGTTTCAGTCTCGATGTGCCTGTTTGAAGTTACCCCTGGATGATATCACATTTTACATCTTGAAGAGGTTGACATTTATGATGGTGGGGATGATAATCTTCCATATCTCTCTTTGGTGTTTTCTCGATCATCCCTTTTCCATTGGCACATTCATGATGACAGTGTGTATTTTCCACTGGGGGCCTATTCATTACTGTCCGTCTCCCACGTCATCAGCTGAGGCTGCAGGCAAGCGCCAGGGAGCAGAGAGATGGGCTTAATGGGAGGTTATGTTAATAATTAACTAAACATTAACCAAACACACACCAGACATCTGATAGGGGCCATCTGTCATTTGGATGCTATAATGCTGCATTCAACCATCACATTTTTACCATTCTATCTATCTATTGTTCTTTTTGTCCAAGCATATATCTGACTTTTACTGTGTAAGCGCATAATTTAAATGAAGAGGCAAAGTGGGATAATATGCTGAAGAAGCCACTACTAAACTTTTCTACCTTACTGAGGAGTGAACTGCCCCTTTTCAACCTGATAAATTCATTCAGTCTTTAGTCATGTAGTCATAGAGTAGAAAGTTGTGGACACTCCATATGTTGTTTCAGATGATAATCCCCTTCATTAAATTAATGTCCAACTGTTTACATTAAAAATAAATTCAAGGATCTAACACAAGAGCTGTATAACTGAAACACTTACTATATGCACATCTGACATGAGTAAGAATGAAACCATCATTTATTTTCTGTGTTTTAACATTAGGAATAACCAATAATCATGATAACACAGTAGGTGGTGTACATGGCATACGTTTATTTGCAATTAAAAGTCATTTTGAATGGTGCCTCTGTGGCAGTTGGATCTCCTTGTGATAAAAATTTAAATAC
>JBAJHX010000043.1:18103381-18121147 GCA_037176925.1 Amniataba percoides | reverse complement strand
ATCCTGGTTACCTCGCTCCAATTTAAACTGACTGTCCCAACTGGTCCTGCTGCTGCTAAAGCCTTCCTCGCAGCTCCCGGAGCCGTATCAACACACCGTTAATTTGCTTTGGATTCAACGTGGAGGCTTAGAGCGAGGAAATTCTAGTGGTTCTGGAGTGGCTAATGTTTTTAAGAATCCCACCACTAGTTAACAAAAACTAAACCAAATGCCATTATCTTTTTTATTGCTTTTGCAGATAGGACAGCTGCAGAGAGATAGGAAGGGGGTGAGAGAGAGGGGATAGACATACAGCAAAGGGACCCTGGCCAGGAATCAAACCAGGGTCCACTGCACCAAGACTCAGGCCTCAAACCTGTGCACATGCGCACTTGCACCACAGTGCCAATCTGTTTTTGAGTGGCAAAAAGTTGTTCAAAAATGATTTTGAAACACCATAGATGGACAGAACAACTGCTAAGTAGTGATATTTATCCTCTTGTTTGCCCTTTTTATTCTTTGTTTGTGTGTTTGAGAAAAGGAACAGTGCAAATGAATAAATACACTTATGAGGTATAAAAACACCAGAATTCATCAAAAGGCTATTTTTCCTCTGTAGTCCCCAGCTTAGGTGTAAAGAAGGCTTCCTAAAAAAATCTATCAGATCATGTTTTTTCCTGTATGTGACACATTTATCCATCACTATAGAACCCAAGCCTTTTATTATGTTATTTCTTGTGGACACAATATGAGAGATCCCAGTAGCCCATGTTAAACATGATAAATCTAGGAATATATAATATGCATACATTTCACTTTAATAGTTTTATATTATTTTATTATATTATTCTAACTAATTAATCATTGCAAACAGTCATGTTTTGACTGTTTGAAGAATTGATCAACTAAATATAACCACAGAAAGGATACGCATGAGCAGTATGTCGTGAAAAACGCACATTGTATACATATATTAAGCACCAGAGTACTTTAACTCCTCATGTTATGTGCTGTTTGCTTAATATATTCATTCTGCACCCCCATGTTTTGATCCCACCTCTGCTACATCTGTTGCATGTCACCTTGTCCTGGAAGAGTGCCCGCTCCTCTGTTTCCCTTTAAGTTTCCTCTGTTTTTTTTTTCCTATTAAAAATTTTTCCTATTCAAGAGTGCAGTGACACAGGCCCTAATATGAATGTGTGATTTTGCGCTGCATGAATAAAACTGAACAAACATGAATTGATGGGCAGGAACCCCCGGAGCTTGCTGTCTTTTGTCTCATGACTCCTGCTGCCCCGGCTGTGACCCCGTGAACTCTGCTCTGCGGGGGACTTACTGTATCAGCACCATTAAGACCGCTGTTTGTATCTGTACAGCAGGAACATGATTACATTTGTTGTGCCTGCCCGACTGTTTGCTATCATCTGTACCTGGTGAAGTGAGTGCTCCCCAGAGGCTATGTGTGTGCGCGCACGTGTGTGTGTGTGTGCTGCCTTTAGGATGTGTGCTGTTTCCTCTGACAGTTATCGATAACGAAGAGTCATGCAAATGCCCGAGGCCTGTTCCCTCTCCGGGGTGGCTACTCCTTACCTTTGCTCTGTGACTTTCTGCCAGTACAATGAGATGAGAATAAAAAGTCAGTGTTTGAAATCTTTGAGAAATTAGTCAAATAAGCTGTGAAACTTGCTTTTGCCTGCCTTACACTCTCAAACAATAACTGTCCCTTTTGTGTGCAGTGGGTCTGCTTGTACATCATCACAGTTCAATACTGACTGTCTTTCTGTGTGCCTGTCTACACATAAAATTTTCTAATCTACATAGTATTCCTCTACATTCTCCCTGAAGGTAAATCCAGCTGCTTGTTTGTCTGTGCAGAGATCAGCGGGGACAAGTGAAGGCGGTGTGAGCAGATGTCCCGCTCGCCTCATCCTTACCTGGATTAGTCTCCAAGGTAACCTTCCACCTGAAGGAGGGCATTTATTCAGTGCAATCTGTGTGTCACTGTGTGTGTTTATGCGTGTCAGTGTGCAGATGCACAAGCGTGTTGTGTGTGTGTGTGTGTACTTGCATGCAAACACGTTTGTGTGCGTGTGTGTGCAGGTGCAGTCACTGACTATTCAAATAGTTCCGACTCACGGTGACCCAGAAAACAAAACCTCTCTCAGCAGCGTAACCACACTTCCTGCCCTGCAACCAATCACACACAAAATAATCACATTATGTCTTTGAATATTGCACCTATTATTAAGAAAAAAGGATCATGATGATAAGATGTTTTTTCAACAGTGTGGATTTTAAAGAATTTTTAAAATGATGATAATGTGCCAGTGTTTGCTTTTTTTAAAAATATGAAGGAACAAGCACTCAACATTTCATCATGATTGTATTAAAAAGTATGAGTGGCTAAATGCTGTTTGTAAAAATTTGGGCTTTATTTGTGTAATTTAAATGTTAAATAAACATTATTTTAGAGGAAGAAATACAGTGAAATGTGTTCAGACAAATTTCTTGCGAAACACGACAACAGATAAAGAAATATTCAAATGTATGCGCACGTGGGTGTGCAAAACATCAATAAGAGAATGATTACAGAATGATGTGACCAATAACTTTTTCTTATTGAATCTCAAACTGGGTGACAAAGATGGAAAAAAAGATGGAAGAGCTTGAATAACCAAGAATATAAGACAAAGCAATTGATGCTCAGAGCTTCCCAAAGATCTATGATTTTTAGGAGATCTCCCCTAAAGGTGTGCAGTCTGCTCATGTATTGATTTATTGTTGTGTTGATTTGTTAATGTGAAATTGTCTAATGTTTTGTGACTGTTACACGATCATGCAGTGCAATCACATGATGGATCTCAGTACATGGCAGCCCAAATCATTAGCGAAGCCACCACCCATTATATTTTGCATTTGACTGCCTGAGCCGGGTGGAGAGATGAACTTCTGACCTGCCCCAAACATAAATCCATGTGGGTTTATGTAAAGGACTTTTTTTCTGCTGGATTACAAGTCTGTCCCATAATAAAATAATAATAAAAGAACACGTGAGCCTGTTGCCCTCTCAGTGATAATGGGACAAGTGACCAGTATGTGAGTCATGTGACCGGTGAGGAGAAATGAATGGGCGTTTTTTTTATACATAGATAAGGATTCAAAGTAGAACTGTACCAGGTATCTATGGAACTACACTGTCCCTGACATATGCAAATCTTCCCAGCTGTATTTAACTGGGAAATGAGCGGGCGTGTGTGTGTGTGTGTGTGTGTGTGTGTGTGTGTGTGTGTGTTTGAGAGAGAGAGTCTGAGTGAGGTGTGTGAGGGTACATCAGGGTAAGGATTTAGTGTACAGCTGATCTGTCTTATCAGACCAAGTGACGGAAGATGAAAGACCTCATTCATGCATCCACCCACATAAGCACACACACACACACACACATTTAGATGTATTTAGACCCACAAGTGGCTCAGTTAGTGGTGCATTTACACACACAAACACACACACCTCCACACATGCACACACACGACATCTGTGTCCTTTCACCTGCCCATCACCTGCTCTGGGCGCAAGCAGGATGACACACTCATGTAAAGAGAGGGACAATGAATGGGTTAAGAGAAGACAATGAGAAAGCTGTTCATACAAGTAAACAGCTCACACATGCCCGCAGGTGGAACACACACACGCACGCACACACACGCACGCACACACACACACACACACCCAGCATACCACACACACAGTCATAATGACCAAACTATCAAGTCTTTTACTGCATATTTGCTGCGGCTGGGTTGTTGTTTTCTCTGTCATACATGTTTCTGGCATTAGATACTTCCATCTAAACTCCATCTCAGTCCCACCACGGCAATAAAAGAAAGCATTTGTCTAAACAGAGCAGACCAGCCTGAATGTGATAAATATCTTTACCACTAGATGTCACCAATGTTGAAGGAAAATAAACACCTCTAAAATCCATTTAGTCTTGCCTGACAGAACATGTTGCACAGTGCTGTGATGCTTTTGTATTAAAAAAATGAAATAAAGGTGAAGAAAAGGTACCAAATGAAAGAACAAGGTGAAGCTATAACAAGCTCTGACTGATGAACCATCATTTCAGAGCCACATTTACAGCTCAAAAATCAGCTACCTAGATCCAGTTTGTCAGAGTACTCCTGATCATCTTATGTATGAATAAAGTGTTTCTTTTTGTTTGTTTCTTGAATCCAATCTTGAATCTTGAGGAATGAAAATGTGCTTCAAAAATTGTGCTTTACACAAAGACTATGATACAAGATGATGATAGAAAAAATTATAAGCACACCAAAAAATGATATAATGCATGTCTATGTGATGGTTTGTGATCTTTCACAGTAAATATGACCATGAAGGCAAATAAATAATTAAATGTAATAACTGTATCCTCAACACTAAAATTAAAAAACAATGTTAGACCAATGTGCCACTCTCAATTTAAATTGTGTCAGACAGCATTTACTTTTTATTAGAAGTCTTATTTTGTGAAGCTTTAAATCAGACAACTGTCTGAAGCACTGGAAAAACATTCAGGTCTGAAATATCAGTGAATTACCTGTAATTTAAAATGCCAATAGACATTAGATATAAGATTTCTAGCTTTTTTAATAAAAGATCAAGTGCTAAAATTTGCAACATTCATTTCCCCATAAATGTTTTTTGTTTTCTGTTTCAAATAAGAAAACACTTTTCTACTTTACATGATCATATATACACTGTATGATCATGTTGTAAGCTATCAAAGATCCTGAGCACACCAACGTCTTTCTTTGGGAAATTTGCTGTAAAATACTCCCACCTATATGAGCCCTGTTACCTTGTGTAGCATACTGAACATTTCAGGGGGATAGGCCTTGTTTCTTTAGCTAAACAGTACATTTCAAAGTCATAAATGTGGATATGCAAAGGAGCATAGACCAAGTTTCCCCCAGTCCTGGTCAGAAATGACTTATGTTTTAAATGTTTTATTAGCAGTTCATCTAGCTGACTCGGTGCAGATCAACCAATGGAAAAGAGGGAGATGAGGATGCTCTCGAGATGAGATTGGCACGAGTCCTTGTACTCACTGTGTGGCATGCCTTGGACCCTTTCCCCACCTATAGTCTAGGGTCCAGTTTACCTTCAGCAAAGAGGGAGAGAAAGAGAGAGAGAGGGGGGATCAGCTCCCAGAATGTGTCTATTATCCTGCCACACCAATCAAACTGTTGTGTCAGTGCGTTGCCTTTGTATAGTCCTGGGTCAGGTTGCCACTGACCACGGCTGCCATATTGATGACTAAGTCAGTTTGGGGCTCTGAGGACAATGGCGCTCTGGAGCCTCCACAAAGCGCGAGGCTAATGCTCCCCTTTCAGCCGGCCCTCTCAGCTGCTGAGTGTGCAAGGCTGCTGGGCAAATGGAGTGGCGCAGGTCCAGGGGGCCCGGCCCTATAAAAACACAGGCGAGGGTCTCTTCCCCGACATTGATTATACTGGATCTGTCCCACCTCAGTACTGTCTGTAAGTATACCAACACACTGCCTCAGACTCAGCTAAGAAAACGGCATTCAGGAGACAGCTATGTGTACTGGGGTGGAGCCCGACAGCCACCGTGTATTTGATAGATAGACAGCTGTGGATACTTTTGATTAGCTAAGAAGTGAAAAAAACATAGAAGCCACTTCATACTGCTGCTTTTAGGGTAAACTGGCTTTCTACCTCAAAGGCCCTTTTAGCAAGGAAAGCTGGCAAGATGATGCCTCACTGGTGTGCTTGTGTTTGGCCTGCAAACATCATACAAACATGTTTCTCAAACCAGGGATGTGCTTTTTTACTGCAAAGATACTGGTCTGAGGATGGATAGCAACTCTGTGTACTGGAGGCAGCACGTGAGCTTCTCAGCTGTAGCTCATATAGAGGTCATCTGGTTACCAGGTTTGCTGGCAGGAGACATGTCTGTAGTTCTTGACTGAATATCCTCATAGGAGACAGATGTGTACTGTGGCTGTGGAGAAATTAGAGTTTTTAAAAACATTTAATCGGAAAGTCTACTGTTAATGTTAAGGCATCTACCAAATGTAAAGGCCAGTCAGCTTATTGGGATAAAAGTCTGATTTCTGTCTTAATCAAGACAAGGTTAGTCAGGTTTGCTCTCTTAGCATGTGTCACTGATTTTCTTATTTCTGACACCTTCTCGGGACATTTAGACCTTGATGTAATTTGATTTTATTGACACTGAACCTTCTTTAAACCCCTTTACCTCGGTCAGAGAGTAACCCTCAAGGGAGAAGCAGCAGCCATGAACACTCAACAGATGGAGCAGATGGGCCAGTTCAAGATCACAGTCTGGGAGGAGGAGAACTTCCAGGGAAAGCGCTGTGAGTTCATGCTGGAGTGCCAGAACATCATGGAGAGGGGCTTCAACAAGATCCGCTCCATCAAGGTTGAGAATGGACCGTAAGTCTGTGTTGTTGGTGTTCCTTTGGATCTCCTGCTTCTTTTTGCCATCGGATCTCTCCATCTTTCTATAATTTCCACATTTCCTCCATCATTGAAATCACTGTCTTGTCATCTCTTGAACTTTTTTGTCCTCTTCAGAATAAGATTATTTTTACCTTCTTTCTATGATCTATATGGCAAGGGCAGATGGGATTCAATTATTTGTTTGGGTCTTGTTAAAATTGTCATCTTGGATGTTTAAGTAAACCCTATAAAGCTTCTTCTCTTGATATATTTAAGAAAAATGACTTGAAATAGTCACAGAGTACTATTGAGAATTTATTTTTTACACTATGTTGGCCTGAAGTCTTTTTCAAATATTTAATTTAATACACTTTGCTGCTTACAAAAACAGCAGATAACCAAGAGCTTCCATTTTCTGCCCCATAATAATATCTAATAAAATCACATTATTTACTTCTCTTGCAATTCTAATTTCATCTGCTTGAAGAAGTCTGATTAAAACACACACGACTCAAAGACAGACTCCAATCATCAAGTAGAACAGGCAGAATAACAAAAAACACAAATTACAGCCTCCAATTTTTTTTTTTTGCACTGATAGTTGGCATGTATCATCTGTGTGTGTTTGTGTATGGGCGCACGCATCCAAGTGTAACCCTGTTGTGTTATGAGTTGGCTGTGTGCAGCTGCCGGCTGTGAGCCAGAATGGCTGGCTGACTGACTGGCGATCAGATAAAAAAAGCCCTGGGTGCAGCAGCAACAGCAGCAGCAGTGGCGGTGGAGGCAGGAGCAGCACTGTTTAATGTTTGCTTTGTGCTCCCTCTGACAAAAGAAGCTGCATGCGGTTTTCACTGGAGGCCATTCTGGGGGCGTTGGACACCATTGTTTAACAAAATGACAGTTTCAGCGTTGTTGCACTGAATCCACTTTACATTTAGTGGTTCCTGTTTGTCAGCTGTCTGTGCTCTTTTAATTCATTTCCTGTCTCTCCTCGTGTTTTACATGCTGTCTTTTAACATACATTTCTGTTCTCTTCCTTTTCCCTTCCTTGTCTCTTCTCTCTGATTCTCTCCTCTGTCTAGCTGGGTGGGTTACGAGTACCCTGAGTTCCAGGGACAGCAGTTTATCCTGGAGAAGGGAGACTACCCTCGCTACGAGGCCTGGAGTGGAAACAGCAGCTACAGAACCGAGCACATGCTTTCCTTCAGACCCATCAAGTGCGCTGTAAGTTACCACATCCTTCCATTCATCCACATAGCCTTCTCTAATAGTCAGCCTCTGCCAGCTCTTACAAGTGGCTTACCTCCCTGCTCCACCCCTCCTTCACGCTGCCACCCCGCCTATTCCTCCTCATCCCTGTGAATCCCTCGAAAGCGTTGCTCATTTTAATCCGTCTCTCTCTCTCTGTGCTTTCCAACTTCTGTTTGTGTCAAGTTAAGTTGATCAAGCTGAATTAATTACATCAGCCTTCCACCATGTTTAATGAAGAATTTAAACCAATAAACCTATTTAAACCAATTATATCTAAATATTTACATCACCACATCGCCAGTTATCCCACCTGCAGCAGCATCATCACACTTTTTCTCACCCTCTCTGCAGAACCACAGTGACAGCAAGGTGACCCTGTACGAGTGTGAGGACTTCCAGGGCCGTAAGTTCGAGATGTGCGATGACTACCCCTCCCTACAGGCCATGGGCTGGTGCAGCAAGGAGGTGCCCTCCATCAAAGTCAACTCGGGAGCGTGAGTTACACATCTGTCACATTGCATAAAATCTGTTTACGACAGGCCAAAATGTTTGCCTGGATGATATATTGTACTTTTGTACTTTGAAGTGACCTTGACTCACCCTCTCTCTCTACGCAGCTGGGTGGCCTACCAGTTCCCTGGTTACCGTGGCTACCAGTACATCCTGGAGAGAGACAGACACCAAGGCGAGTACAGAAACTACAACGAGTACAGCACCCAGGCTCACACCAACCAGGTGCAGTCCATCCGTAGGATCCAGCACTAAGCCTTCATTCTGCCTGCCTGACCCAACCTGAAAAAACAAACTCTTCCCGATCCCCTTCCTCGACTTGAACCCCGGACAGACCGCTGTCACAGAACAGTAGATGGACAAACTCTTTCTATCACTCTGTGGCTCTGCATGTATGGATATCTAAGTATCTTCTTCTTCTACCATGCTAAAGCATGTTCTTGAAATAGGAAATAAAGGCTTTTCTTCAAAACTAGAGACTGTTTGTCGGTATTCCTTTTTCTTTTTACAATAGAAATTGCCACTACATTAAAATAAAAAAAATAAATAAAAATCAGTGATTGGCTGCATTGAGCTGTCAGTCATTTTGCACCTTGGCCATAGCAGTCATAGCATGGGTGTACAAGCAGTGCAAAATCAGAGCCCCTTTTTCTCTTTTAGTTTTATAGAGCAGGCTGTTGCCAGGTATAGTTTTTGCTTTGTATTTATTTAAAAGACATATTTAGCCTCATAGTGAGCGTGGAAAGATTAGACTCAAATCTCTCTGTTAGGCTTTAGGATGTGTAATATTGTTCTTGTCAGACTGTATTCTTATTTCCAATAAACAAGAGCACGAGATTGCATTGGTTTCTATTATTTGTTCTTCAACTGTTACAATCACAATTTGGCAAAATGTCAGTAAAAGTGACAAGCTGTCAGAAGGGCCATTTTGAAAACATGAACTGTCTGTAGAAATGAAAAACTCAGCAAATAAAGTGTAGGTGAAGCATTTAATGTAAATTGTGAGTTCAAAGCCAGGCCTGTTGCTCTTGCAAGCTTTGCCCATTTAAAACAGCAAAGGTACCTTAATATGTAGCCTCGACAACCAAAACAAAGCCAGGCACAGGGGGACAATAGTTTCTGTATAAATACCACGATGGACTAACACTCTGTCTGTTCAACGGTGTCAGAATCTTTTTTAAATAACTGTTTCATTGATCTTTGAGCATTTCAAAAGAGGCCAGCAGAGGTCCTCTGAGAGACAAACATCATGCATGTAATAATGTTAGCTACAGATGAAGTGTAGAGGTGGGTGTAAAATCGTGAACCCTGTTTTGAACCTTCGGCCCTGTAAAAGCACAACAGCTCGAATACAGACACTTTAGTCCACAATTCATCATAAACCACACAAAGCTCAGGAATATTGTTTAGACTACAGACTATATACTATATATTATAGACTATATACTTTAGAATATTGCTGGCCTATAAAAACATGTAAATAAGGGCGTTCTCACTTTTAGGACAATGTGTTTGATTCATTTAGCACTAGATTTACTGAACCAATTTATGAACCTAGAAAAGACTGAATACATCAGTTTGCCTGAACTATTCTAAATCAGACAGAGATCACTTTTAAAATATTATTAATTTCACATATTACATTAATTAGATGAACCCAAGTGAAAAATATTAACCTTTATCTTCACATTGCATTTTTACAAATCACAATGGTGGTGATGCAGATGCAGGAGAGAGAAACAGATGAGGAGAGGATTTTTATGCTCCAAGTACTGAAAACTGTAATCAGAAAGAGGCCCTCACTATTCACTATCTTCCATATGTCTTAATATTCATTTCCCACCACAGTCTTACACGCAGCTACCTCATGTAAGTCTTGTAGCTGAGCATTTGTTTGTTTATTCTAATGTGACACCACCGTGTTTATCTTACAGTCACACGCCGGGATCCTGGAGTGTGTTTACCTCCACATACACTCCTCCTGTCAGTCCAGGACGTTGGATTCCGTGTTACACACCCACTGGCCTGCGCCGGCTCACGGTCCCACACCCAAAAAAACAGGATCTTTTGATAAATGTGTAACCATGCGCACACACCTTTCTCAAATATACATTCCTCTGCAGCCTGATTAAAGCAGCTGCATCGTGACTTGCAGACGAGTGATACTCGAGCAGTCCAGTGAGGTGAGACCTCTGCTATTTTGGCCACACGGTTCAGAGCAACAAGGTAAGCTTGAGGCTCTACGCTTTTTTGAAGACAGCTATAATCTAATGAGGGTTTTATGGGAGATTTCTGTACTGGAATGAATTGTGGGATATTTTAAAGTGGATAAACGTGTTAGACAGATGAAATTATACTAGTTAGCCTGGATGTTTAGGTCCATCTTGTCACATAATGACCACAAATGGATCTGTAGTGCTGACATGTGGGCAGCCATATAGGCCAACCGTATGGATAACACTCATGAATTAGGATTTATGTTTCTTAATGGGATTTTTGTTTACATGCTCTCAGTTCATACAGTTTTGCTTGCAGACTGCTGTCAGAAAGCAGCCACCAGCTCCTGACTTTACTCTTCTGTAATGTAAATTCTTAACTAAATCACTGAGTAGGCTCCAGCACCCCTGTGACCCTGAGTGCAGGATAAAGCGAGTTAGAAAATGGATGGATGGATAATTGAGGAGCAACTTAATGTGACTATTTACTGGAAAAAAGAAAGAAAGAAACACAAACAATGTTTTCCTGGTGCTTTAATGTCATTTTTTAATTTGTTTTTTTCTCTCTGTCGATGGATTTCTTGCCTCATGAAGGTCACTGTCCAGATGCTTCCCTCTGTTTTTTTAATCCACCGCTGCCTCAGCTGAGACAGTCTAGCTTTCGAGGCTTGTTTTAAGTTGCCTGCGACGTGTACTTGGACACAGGCAGCTAAAGCAAGTCTGGGACGCCACAGACACACCCACGAGCCCGACCTGAGGATCTGCTGCCACGTGACGAACAGGAAATCCAGCCTGACGTGCAGGAGGAAGGGACTAATGAATTCTGCATGGACCTGCTATGAAAGATTGTCCCCTTTGTCTCAGAGGAAATCTGGAAATCTGATGTTACACTTCATTTTTGTAAAGTAACAGTCACAGGCCTGATTATGTGAACAAGGACATTCATGGACAAATGACCACCTCATAACTATTCAGTTCAAGAAAGAAAAAAGACCCGGCATACAAACATATAGCCTGTATGTAATCACCTGCACTGTGTTTTGTCTACAGAGTGTTTTCATCTGCGTGTGTCTGAGCTCAGTCTTGGGACACATTATACAGCAAAGCAGATGATGAATGATGATAGCAGAACATTTACTGTCAGTTTATTCAACAGAGGTCCGGATATCCAAGTAGGATTTAAATTAAAAGGGTAATGTGAAAATGTTTTTTGCCTACGTTTGTTTATTGTTATTCAGTCTCATTATATTGAATGTGTTTTTTTATTTGATACATTTCTTAGTGTGAAGCTTAAAAATAATCATCCATCTGAGATACAGCCAGAATGAAAGTCCTGTAATCTGACAGAACTGAATGTGAATTGTCCTTTCAGGTCCTGCAGCTGCTCTAATTAACCTACTGTGTGTCTTCCTTATATCAAGACATGAATATTACATTTCAGACAAGACAAACAAGATGCCATACCACACAAGACCTATGCAGAGATGCACATATGTCAATGTCAGAGTCTTTACATATTCTTTTTTTTTTATTTTTTTTTTTTTATAATTTTATCACCATTGGACAAAGAGAAGTATGTCACATGACAAGTATCCTAGAATCAAACTTGTGCTTACATGGTACACATCCTAAAACACTAGTCTTCTGGGACATCACTTAATTAATGAACATGACTTTCTCATGTCAGGGTTTTCAACACACACACACAAATGACACACATTTCCTCTTTAAAGTTACATTTGTTGCTCTTAAACACCCCAAAGTGCCTCTTAGTCGTCTCAAATCACGTCCATGCAGCTCTGGAGTGATCTCACTGAACACAATTGAACTCAGGTGTGATATAAATCAACTTAAATAATAATAAAAAAAAAGAAATTCACATGACTTTTGGTCAGTGCTGGTGCCGTGTCCTCGGCCTGGTGTTGGTTGAGCTGTCCTGCCTGTCTGTGAATGGGGAACCCTGATGGAGAGCCGCTGTCATGATGTGCCAGTTCCTTAAAAATCCTGGATTATTGGTGATGATACTAATAATTCAGGACTATATTCTCTAGGTAACACACTGCAGGAAGGGACAGATGTGTTGGGAGCAGGGCGATAAAGCACCATAAAGCCTCACACAGGCCACTGCCTGGAAAAATACCCCACAAGAATGAGAAAAATATGAGTGAACATGATAACGTCAGTGAGCATCAGCAGCCATGGTTTTAGAGTTACAAGCTCATTAGCCCCAGATTGAGGCTTTATAACCTTAAACCCACAAACAGCAGGTCAGGGGGAGGGGATGGGATGTTCTTGTTTTCCCATGTGCGCCCAAGCGTGTGTTTTTCAAGGTAAATATTCTCTTTTCCAACATGAAATAGGCCTTTGTTGTTTGCCCAGAGGTAAAGAGGCGGAAAAGTGAGGAGGATCTGAACTGGTTTCCATGTCAAACACTTCAATTCACCATAGAAACTCAGATCTTAACGCGGAAACTTTATTAAACTGTGATGGCGGATTGATAAGGGCCGAATTTCTATCGGCCTCTTTTTATTGTGGGCACCAGGCGGGCTGACAGAGGTAAATTGCTCTTTTAATTAAAGCAATGCACCAGGGGAAATTGCTGTCTGAATATTGTCTCAGAGATGGGGGCCAGTGACAGTTGCCTGGAAACTTCAATCTGTCCACCCGCATTTATTCCAGATCCCAGTTATGAGATAAAGTTTAATAAAAATCTTTTCCTCCGCCACCAACGAAATGAAATCCAACCCTTTCTGAACAACTGAACACAATGAGACAGGACTGCGGAGGAAAGCTCATGTTCAACATGTATCTCTCAGGTTGGTCATTTAGTCCGCCACAGACCCGGAGGAGGACTGTGAGCGGGTCCCGGCTCCGGCTCCGTCTCCGGGGGCTCGGCATTGTTCAGCCTTTTCAATCTGAAAGCCCGTCTGCTCTTTTGTCGGAAATCGGAAATCCTTTTTCCTGGACGCGTTTCCTGGCTTCCCGGAGAGGAGACCGCACAGGCGACACGCTCCAAGCATTAGACTGCGCCCGCACCAGGATCCAATTAGGATTTTTTTTAATCCGTTTTAACCTTTATGAAGATTTTTTTTGTCTTTTTTTTATCATTTCGTTTATTTATTTATTTTTTTTAGACATGATTCCTTTGATCTTTATTTTATTTATTTATTTTTTTACAGCATCTTGTGCAAACTTGAAAGCTTCTGTCTAATGAAACGCAGACAGATGAGCAGAAATCTCTAAAGTTCATTTCGTTTCATTCAGCTGCCTCCTCCTGGCTGTAAGAGACAGAAAGTTCGCGCTGGTTTCGTGGTTTGCTTTTCTTCAGATTAGAACAAAAGGCTCGGTGCTGGTGCTGACAGGAGGCCCGCAGGCTCGCGCGGTGGACAGGTGTGATGCTGACAGTGTGTCTGCTCTGATTTCAGATCCCACAGACAATCTGTTGAAGGACAGCAAAGGAACAACCTGGGGTCCGATAAACACTGGAGTCCAGAAAGGTAAGAGAGGCCTGAACAGTGTCACCATAAGGACCACTTATTTTATATTCATCAGCTCATTATGATGTGAAGACAGGGTCTGAAATATTATAAGGAAGCAATAAGAATACATAATAAAATTTGTCTTATTTTAACATGTAATATTGTTTATATAAAATTATGATTTTTTTTAGCTGTCATAATAATTTTTCACATTTAAAAAAAATCATAATTATTGGACTAATCAAAGTATTAATACTTAAAATATCCTTAATGTTATAGCAGGATAAAATGCTTAAAGGCTCATTTTATTTTATTTGGTCTCTCTTTCATTCTTTTATTTATTCATCTGCTGTCGGACTAATTTCTCAGTTTCTCAGTTTGCATCACGATTTTTGCGCACAGAACAAAATGAATTTGTTTTTAATGAATAAATGTATTTTTCTCACCACATAAGGCGCTTTGGATGTTAAAGTTAATTTGTCTTAAATGTTTCCCAAATGTCTCACTCATCGTCTGACTAAAAAAAAAAACAATCAAAGGTCAAGAACAAGTGTTTAAAAATGAATCATTCACACTGAGCAGGCCACATTCAAATAAGATCAAATAAAGCAGCAGAACCACGCAGAGCTCATCCTCACTGATTGCAGCGCTGCTGGGCGGCTCCACCTGGCAAAATAAAGCACTTTATAAGCTTTAAAAATAAAAATAAAAATCAATTAACAAAAAATATCCGACAAACCTTACCATGCGAGGGAGCTGCACACTAACTTCTGTACTGACACCTTTCCTTTTATTTGAAACAAATGACTGAACACATTCAAGAATATCATGCTGTTTAAAAATACACGTGTGCTTTCAATTATTCGATTACAAAATGACAGAAAATAAGTATAATTAAATACATAAAGTGCAGATTTTTTTTATTATACAAATTAAAAAATGTTTCTGAGTGTATCTTTTTCCTGTTAGTGTGCAGTTTGCTTTAAAAACAGTGTCGCATCCCAATATAATATTAGTAATACAAATGTCAAAACGTTTTTCTGTATTTTTTTTTCACACAATATTATAGTAGCACAAAATATTTCTCTCCACGTTTCCTCCTGATTTCAAAGCTGCATTTAACCCTCCCCTCTCTCTCCCCGTGCAGGCAGCGGGCAGATCCAGCTGTGGCAGTTCCTCCTGGAGCTGCTCTCCGACAGCACCAACATGTCGTGCATCGCCTGGGAGGGCACCAACGGCGAGTTCAAGCTCATCGACCCGGACGAGGTGGCCCGGCGCTGGGGGGAGCGCAAGAGCAAGCCCAACATGAACTACGACAAGCTGAGCCGGGCGCTGCGCTACTACTACGACAAGAACATCATGACCAAAGTCCACGGAAAGCGCTACGCCTACAAGTTTGACTTCCACGGCCTGGCGCAGGTGTGCCAGCCCTCCACCACGGAGCAGGCCATCTACAAGTTTCAGGGCAACTTCTCCCCGATCCCCTTCTCCGGGATCTCCAAACTGAACCTCGTGGCCCCCGGCGTGGGGCCGTCGGGCTTCTCGTACTGGCCCGGCTCCCCCCCGGCGGCTCTCTATCACAGCCACAACCTGCAGCCTCCGGGGCCGTTCGGCACCGTGTCTCCCTCCCACATCAGCTGTGTCAACAACATCAACAGTCTGACCAACATCAATAACCATTACAACTGACTGTCGGTGCCTCTTTTAGACCGCAGACCCGCAGAGATGGTGGGGGAGGTGGATGTTAGGATGGATGTTTTTTAGAGCAGCACTTAACCTTTGTTTCAGCAGCGAGTGTGGACCTGTTAGCCGTGCAGATGCTTGCTGAGGCGACGGCTGTGTGTAAACAGGGCGTCCTAACGTGTGTATCTAAACAAACAAACAAACAAAAAAAAATGTAACCCTTAAATGATGTTCTCATGAAATGATTAAATCCATCCAGGGCCTCCGAGCGAATTACGCACGGCGGTTTGAGCCTTTACGCGCGCGTTTTTAATTACTATATTGGTTAGATTTTCACCCATAAACACTCCTAATGTGGGATTTTATTATTTAAGACACAGTCTGTGAAATTAAATCGGAAATTAGCCCACATTTCCGCGTGGGAGAGACCGGCATTCAACATGAACGATGAATCAAATATTATGTGGCCTAATTTCAAATGAAACACACACAGCGGGTTTTTATACCTTTCCGTCCTTTTCTCTTTCTTCCTTTGCTGTCTCTCACCCTTCCTCCTGAGTTCCGTGCTTGTTTTTGCATACAGGTGAGTGTGTGTTTGGGTGCGTGCGTGTGTGTGTGTTTGCACCAATTTGGGAGCAAAGTCGTTATTTGAACTAATGGCGCCATCTCGTGGTGTTTGAAATATTTACCTGTTGTAATTTATGACTTTTTAAATTATTTTACTGAATATCTAGATATCACCTGAATATCTTGTCACTTTAATCGCATTTGGCTTAGAATCCAGATGAAGCAGTGCCATGCCTTCATGAGAAAATCAAACCTAACCCGCACTTGCAATAAAAGTAAAAGCAGTACAGAGGTACAGGGGTGACATTTGTGTGATATATGCTCTAAAGTGAATAGCAACAGAAACTGTGAATTCATGAGCTACTCTGTAAATACTGTAGGCTAGAGACAGGCTCAGGCTATCGCTGCTTTTTAGTGATTTTGGAGTGAATTATATTGCATTCATCGACAGCGTCATACTGTAGCTGAAACAACTGTACCAATGAAAAAGAAATGAAGTAAATAAAAAACAGACTGTTATAAATAAATCTATTTGTCAGTATGTCTTTGAATTATGAGTGCATGCTTCAGTCCAAACACTGCTGTGCCACTGAACACCACGCACACACACACACACACACACTGAGACATGTTTAACACAGTGGCAGCCATGCTCACATTATGTGCTGCCAGCTGTCAGACCTTATCACAAACTACATATATTTTTTAACTGGCTTGTATTTGTGACATGTCGTTGCTGTAGGTAGTAAACTAATAATGAAGATGGAAAAAGGTTATGTGGCAAGATAAGAGACCAGAAATGTTTACTCATGGCAGACAGTACACAGAGTTTGTATGTAAAAACAGCTAAACCAACAGTCAGTGTGTGTGTGTGTGTGTGTGTGTGTGTGTGTGTGTGTGTGCATATTTATTATCCAATAGTCCAATAGGTCCAATGACACCACAGAGTACCACATATTATATTTGCAGTGGCCATGCTGACGAAAAAGAAAAGGCCACCATGGAAGTAGTCAGTGTACCAAGGAACAACCAGATAGCTATAATATTTTGTTTAAAAAAAGACAAAATGGAGTATTTTTCATTCATTGTACTTCTGTGTTTTTATATTTTATATCATCACGGTTCATACTAATTAAAAGTCTTAAAAGTTTTTCACTTCCCACAATCGCAGCACTTGATCAGAACATCGATGAGACTCCTTTACAGCGCTGAAGAACATAACATCCTCATATCTGCTGTGTTATATGGACATTTCATTAATGGTCATTACTTGCTATGTAAACTGGTCTTTCTGGCAAAATAACCACCACTCGGGGGCGCCACAACTCTTCCAACATGAGGACACTGTTTACATAACCAGGTGATAACAAAGCTGCTCTGATACAGAACATAGACGAGCAGATTAAGCTCATACCTCATTTTAGAAGTCTACAGAGATTAAAGTATGTTTGGCTGAGCATTGCCAGACAAATGGATGAACATTCGATGATATACCTGTTTCATACAAGGACAAATAACACCTTTAAGTATTTAGGACAGCATTTACACAAGACAGTTGTAACCGAGATGTCATGGTTGATTGATCAGTATTTGATGACTATTACT
>JBAJHX010000043.1:18089435-18101848 GCA_037176925.1 Amniataba percoides | reverse complement strand
TATATACCTCTCACTTTCTGTCTGTTTGTTTCTTAGAAAGAAAGTTGAAATAATTAAAACTGGTGCACAAACCTGTATTTCAAATAACCAGACATATACCGGAAAATATAAGGACAATCTTGAAAGTGAATTGTACATTGAGGAAGCATATTCAGAGTCCTCCCTCTGAATGTGTGGGTCATGCCAGTGACAGAAACTTAAGAAACAAGAATCTTTTATATATCTTTTATATTTTCACATAGCGGGATTTAAATTGGTGACTCCCAGCTGTAAATAGTAAAACTGGAAAAGGCACACTATAGACAAGACAGAATATACAAAAGACATACATATATAAATATGTAAGGTTGTAGTACCAATGCACAGTAAGGGGTGAAACGGGTGATAAAGTGCAGTCCAGTGCAAGAGTCAGTTCTTTAAGCACTTAACATGGCTGAGGGTGGGTTAACATTGAAGTGAGTGGAAAATGGA
Organism: Amniataba percoides; assembly: GCA_037176925.1. Classification (NCBI taxonomy): domain Eukaryota; kingdom Metazoa; phylum Chordata; class Actinopteri; order Centrarchiformes; family Terapontidae; genus Amniataba; species Amniataba percoides. The sequence goes on along the minus strand of JBAJHX010000043.1, from coordinate 18,101,377 downwards.
TCCACTGCACAGACATCAAAGTGTACCTGTTGAATCTCCAATGAGTAGCTTTGGCAAATGCTGGTTTTGTAATTTCTGGGAATGAGAAGGCCTTTGTCAGTTTTGATGGAGCAGAGTCTCAGAGACAGGGAGTGTGTGTGTATGTGAAAGAAAGAGAGAGTGGGTCACACATGCACCACAGTGTTTGTGTGTGTGTCCTGAATATCAATAGGAATGTCTTGGGGTCGCTATTGACTGCTGAATCCCTCCCTCTCTGTGTGTGTGTGTGAGAGAGAGAGACTGCTGCTAGTCTGTAAGGATTTAGATGAAAGGGAAAAAAAGGTGTTTACCCCTGATAATTTGTTCACCCTGTGCTTCTTATCGTAACATGGTAGAAACTCCACAGGGGCCGCGTCACTTCCACAACGCTGTAATCGTCACTGTCTTCACTGCCAACTGCTCTGCCTCTAATCTGCTGCGCGCTAAGCAGCACTCATCCTCTCTCTTCTTCTTGCGTAACATTCTAGGTGGGTGTTTCCCTGCAAACCACAGGATTAACAGTGTGAATGTAGACGACTGAGGAGTGAGAAGAAAACATGAGAAGGAGAGAGAGGAGGAGGAGGAAGAGGTGCAGAGGAAAATATTATTTTTGTTCTAAGGTTGCTTATGAGGACTTATCAGATTAAACCTTAATTTAAGATATTAAATCTCCTGCATGATAATTCACTGACTGAAGATCCGAGCGCTTTCTCTGACATTTTCCTTGTTTGGATATATTAATAGAAGGTCAGTCTGTGGGCACACAGACAGTCTCAGACCTGCCACTTCTTCTTCTTTTTTTCTTTTTTTTACAAAACACTTAACACATGCTTGCCATCACTAAACATTATTTACCAGAGCACATTATGAATGTAGTCATTTTATGAATGTGTTTTTTAAACCTCCTTGGCAGCCACTGGTTTCAGGTCATGTCATGTTGTACATCACTGTTGAATGGCGGTGCAGTTTCATGATGAAGGTGGGGAGCTCCGTTATCTGAGTGCTGGGAGAAGATTGCTGCACAGTGTTGCATTCACAGGTTAAGCGCCATGCTGCTGAAAAATTAAACACTGAAGAAATGGAGACAAAGAGGACACTGTGAAAAGTGAAATGAGAATTTTGCTGAAATACAGCTGTGTGCCAAAACAAAATACAGAGTCCATACAGAAAATAAAGGTGTGTTAAACTGTCACCGTTACTGTGAGGAACAATTCTGAAAATCACTTTTTTATGGAATTCACTAAAAATGACATTATATCCTGACAGGTATATGTGAGTCACACTTTCAGGGAGAAAATCAGGTCGCTCTGTCCCACAGCTTCGCATTATTAGGACAAAGGGTAAAGCAGTCAGTGGGCTCTGTGCTTCTTTGTGAAGTGTTGCAGTCAGTGAGTCATTCTTCCATCTGGAGAGAGTGGTAATGAAGGCTCAGCTAAATTAGAACTGCACACCTACGTGGTGCTGAAATAGACTTGAGAATAAGAGGGAGAGAGAAAGAGGCGTGGGCAAAGGTGAGAGACTCAAAGAAGTAAGGAAAGGAGAACATGGGAGCTACAAGGGAACAGGGAAGAACAATTTAGACCCCTGTTTTCATCCAGATACAGACCCAGATTCATGAGCTGAAAACAGAACGAACTCCTGAACCTGGAAACATAATTATCATGTCATTACAATCATCCTGTGCTCATTCCTCCTCTGTGCTTTTGATATATGTAAAATGTTCAGTAAACTAGTAAACAGTGCAATAACTCATAACTCAGACATTCAGTAGCTTTCCTGTCAGGACACTCTGATGACAAAGTGATGTGTCATTTTAGAGACTGTTGGGCATTACTGAGCACTGAAGACTTTAACATTGGTGTCTTTAATCCTTGCAAAAATACAGTAGAGAAGTCTATATTTAACAAGAGAAGGGCAGGAATTACTCACTATCCAGTTAGTTAGTTAGTTAGTTATAGCAACACACAACACAAACTTTTATAAAGCTGTTCAGTGCACAAGCCTATTTTTACCTGCATAAACACTTCTATGTATGAGATAAGCAATGATAAAAATGTACCAGACTTCATTTAATCATACACCATAGTTTGGTGTAATATGACTTAAAAATATCTTAAATATAATATGGTGAATATTAAAGCAGGAGGACATGTAACAAGTAGTGGTTTGCTTCTGAAGTGTTAATTTGTCAATTTAGATAATGACCAGGGATTGGAGGACCTTTATGCTTCAAAATCCAGGGTCGGATTTTAGCTGTTACATAAAAAGAAATGGATGAATAATCATGCAGATTCATGTGGCGTGAAGTGATTCAGTGGCAAATTAAGAAGAGAAAATAACAATGAACACTGTGTAGGTGTGTGTAAAATGAAGGAATTAGTGTTCTGGATTTGTCTCATATTGTATAACAAATGAAATTTAAATCTAAAAAGTCTCATTTAAACACAGCGGTGTATAGTTACGTAACATGTACAGTATGTAACATGATGGTAGATGAGTCATAGCACTCTATAATGACATGAATCATGAAGTGAATTAATACTCTTTGGCCAAGTTTCCCCACTGAGACTGACCTCACTCTGCTTTGTGAAAGGGTCGACTGACTACTCTCGCTGCAACTCGACACTGGAATAATCTAGTTAAAGAGATTAGCAGGGTGGTTATGTAGCAAGAGGACAGCAAAATAGACCTAATCCCTTTTGGGTGTTTCCAGTTGGTCTAGATTTGCTCTTTTTTTTCCACGCAAGTGAGGCTGACAAATCCTTTTCCTGGAGACAGTGAGCAAACTCAGGAGTGAGTTCATACTAGTGGTGTTAAGATCTTATTTAATTAAGTTCCAAAGTTCCAACACATTCACCAGCTGCAGAAGAAGTGTAGTGGCAAACATTAATCGTACTTCTGAAGCCACTTAAACTTTTAACAGAAGGCGAGGTTCAATAGGCTCGTCTTGCAGATATGTTACCCTTCCTTACTCACAAATCACCGGAGAGGCAGGTAGTTTTTGTGAGTTTTATTTCATGTTGTATCCAGGTATATTTTCATTAATATACATCCAAGCTTCTCTTGGGTTTCACAGCGGTCCTCAGATGACACTTTTAACTACTGTAACAATGTCTTATCAGTAACATAACTTAGAGTAATGGTCAAATTTATTTTTCTCTGTACCAATAGCACTCCTGCTTGACAACTAAGCAAAAAAAAACAGTAATGGTGTAACACAATGAATACCAGAGAATAAGAGAAAACACACTGTAACTGGTACATATTTTATCCATATAACCTTTTATCCAATATTGGATCCTACAAGAAGTATCCAGATACTTTAGTATGCTGGTACGATTGCAAGCAAGAATTCTGCAATAATATGCAAATTATAATAAAGAATTTCTCCCGAGATAAATAAAGTACTACTTGTTCCATGTTATTTATGATCATCAGCATATAACGCTAGATAACTTATCAAGGACACTGGACTAGCTCTGTACCCTCCACGGGATGCTTGAGGGTTTATGGGAGTTTACCCAACCAGCCCACATGTGCCTTGTGGATCTGGAGAAGGCATTTGACTGTGTCCCTCATTTCATCCTGTGGGGGTTACTCCATCAGTAAAATGGCAGGGGCCTTTGGTTAATTGCTGTTCAGTTTCTGTCTCACATCTCTTTGATTGAAATGCTGAACACTCTTGTTTCATGTGAAACATGACATGTCACCGCTTTGCCACCAATGGTCATAATCGCTGATTTAATCCTCAGGGATGCGTTGTATTTCAATAAGCTTCTTCTATTGTTATTAACTCGAAAGGTGGTAATAACTTTAGTCCTCAGATTCTTGCAGTCAAGACATTTATTTGTCGAAGTCTGAAATGTAAAAAAAGTATACAGTGGAATAAAGTATAATTACTCAAAAGTACAAATGCCACAAAACTGTGCAGTGCTATTATATATCGTATATTTTCCATCACTGTCTTTCACTTTCACCCCTGACAACAGCAGGTGCCATTTAACAAAGGATTGTTTTACATCATGTCGCCAACATCTCAATCAACCAACTGTCTGTCACAACTCACAGTGGATACAGAAGACTCAACTGGGAAGTTATGCAACCTGAAGCCTACAGACTGACGGTCATGGCCAAATCTGTATGTGTGTGTGTGGCCTAAGACAAATAAAGACAGGGGACCATTTAAGTTAGGTGCTTCACTGTGTTATGTAATAGCAAATACAACACAGTATGTGAATACAGTTCTTCAGAGTGAGTGCAGCCTACACACACTGAATGCACACTGTTGTCATGTTTTTGGTGTATTCTGGGTGTGTGTTTGCGAGGGCAAACGTAGTGTGGGACTTAAACTTTCTGCCTGTCTGTCTGTCTGAGGCCAGCTGGAGTTACATCGCAGATAACAAATGTATGCTTAAATAGAAGAGACAGTCTGACATCAGTGACGCAGAGGATAAACTGTGCTGTTGTTCTTTCTCTCTCATTTCTGATGATAAGATAAAGGAAAAAAATCCAGCAGAGCACAGAAGCAACTCAGGAATGGCAGAGGAGTCAAAAACATGCCTGCACCGTCAGACGCTCACAAACACTGAGTGGATGTCTTCTATTGCCATTGAGTGTGTGTGTGCGTGTGTGTGTGTGTGTGTGTTGTGCAGTGGTTCAACCCACGCTCAGTCCCACACAGCTTACTTTGTCCGGCTCTCATTCACTTACCTACCCGTTACTATAGAGACACAGTGGAGAAGAATGCGGAGAGCACAGGCTGGCAGACAGATATGCAGCAGACCTGTGTTGAATCTTAATAATAAAGAGAAGACTCACAACACTGCACTGGGAGGCTGTTGCATAACACTGCTGCAGGATTTCATGAAGTCAACCTGTAAAGACATGGGGCAAAGAAAAAAAAAATACTCACAGAAAGCTATTTTGACATGCTGTTCTCCACTGATGTGTCCCTCTCTAGTATACATGCAGGTTGAAAATGTCTGTGGTGAGGGCAATTAAGGTTTACAAGAACATATGATAATGTTTCAAGCAAGGAAACAGAGGGTTTTATAAGCATACTCCACTTATGACACCAGAAATCCATTGATCAAATGATGATATATGTCATGTTTTATGTACAGTGTTACAGCGTTGATCGAATCATTCTCTTATTAACAAGTCAACATAATGTTACAAAATATGCAACAATGTGAAACTAAACTAAACATTAAATGTAGTTATATTTAACCTCTGCAGTGGTCATTATCAACAGTTTTGATTAATTAAATGTGGATTCTATTTATCATCACCAGTCTGACATTAGATGGCAATAAATGAATGACACAGAAACCTGTCTCTCTGTGCCTCTTTGTGTTCTCATTTCCCTGCTCCACTTTCTTTCCTTTCTCCCCACCTCTCACTCCTCTTCCCCTTCTGTCATGAGTTTTTTTTTTTTATAGTTTGCCATTTTCTGTCTGCCCTTCTTTTATTTTTGCTCTGTAAATAGATACTGTATGTCCCTGTAAGACAGACACTGGAGGAGAGAGGAGAGAGAGAGTCACAGACAGTTCTGAGACTGCAGCAGATTCTAACCAATCACATGAAGGAACTCTCCAGCCCACGTGGCTTATTCATAAAAAACAGTAGAAAACCCTGATCAATTCGACTCCGTTCTCTCACACATCAGTGTTCTGTGCTCTGACCTAAGGAAGCCTCTGAAACTTCAGAATCTGTATGCATTTTAATGTCATGTGCATATATATATTTAGCCTATATATAAAAAATCCCTCAGTTTTGCATATCTCTGGAGAAGAAATCTTTATAAATAATATAGTATGTGAGACCAGTTTGGCACATTGATTCATGCAGATTTCTCCAGAAATTTTCACTTTCTTACTGTTCGGGTTCTGTGTTCCCATTTCAGCATGTGGCCCCGATTAGAATACCCAGGACATGCAGATACCAAAAATATCCTCTATATGTGTCAGCTCACTTCACTGTGTTCAGGGTACGACACAGATACATCTACTACGACACATTCTTATATGAAATGAGGCTGCTCTCACAAGTGTCTGCCATTTACTCATACGCCCATAAACCTGCCAGGATATAAAACCTCCATAAAAATATATCTTTGTGTCAGTTTATCTCACGAAACTTTGGCTCGGCCAACTTTTCTATGCAAGAATACCTCTGTCTGATGAGTGGTAGTATCATGGCAACCAATGAAATCTCATGGGCTTCAGTCTCATGGCAACCCTTGGTATCATCCCAGTAAGCATATTCGTCATGGATTTATTTCAATTGCATAACCATGTCTCAAGGGTTCCCTGCAAATAAAAGGATTAGTGGGTGGTGTGAGTGTATAAGAGCCCGTCCAGGTTCAGCATTGTTTAAGCGAACTGCAAGGTTTGTACGAAGCATGGGCTGCAAACATGTGCGCTCACACATCGAGGTATACAATGGGGCACACACACATAGACACACATAGAGAGAATGTGTAACATGAACAAAACCATACAAGAGAGACGAGATCCTACATAAATTTGGATTTATTTCATCATGGTCACCATAAACAAGTACTGTATTGACCTTTTAATAACATGTAGAGAGAGCGAATGCAACTGCGGTGCAACACCACAGACGACACACACACACACACACACACACACACATGTCTAAATATCACTTTCCATAGCTGACATATAGGAAAAATGAACTGTACAAAAGATCTGATTCACAGACGGTTGTCCTATACAGCTAGACTCTGTGACATTTACCGCAAACTTAATGGCACTCCAGCGCCTGAAAGGAATCACTGGCACACAAACCATTATGTTATACCACTGTGCAAAACACTGAAGGTTTGTTCACAGCTGTGCAAAATAGCAGCATCATATTCCACTTTTCCAAGCAATGGATTCACAACACAGCGTCACAACGATCACTTAGAGGGAGCATAATACTGAATAGTAACTGTCAGGTGTACTCTATGAGCTCGGTCTCTGGGGTTTCACTTTTAGCTTATACAAAGTGCAACAACATGTGCAAATGACTCTCCTGTCACTTAAAAATGAGACCTTGACATTCAATATTTACATTATGAAGAAACATTCTTCCTGAATCGACTGAGGCAAACTGAGTCTCACATTGACAGACAGCACTGGACAATTACGCTCCACTTGTTTTGTTGTTGTTACATCAGACACAGCCACCCTCAAAAACAGGCAGAGATTAAATAAATAAAATAAAGTTTCAGATGTGGGATATGTACATGTAAACCATTTCGTTTCAGGCCAAGAGCATTTCATAGTTGGCACATGCGAGATTTACAGAAATAATCTCTCTTGGAAAAAAAAAAGTACATTCCATTCAGTCTCTAGTTATGTCGGCCTCTGGAAAGCAACTCACGCCACAGAGGCCCCTGCCATGGTGATCGTGCAGTGTGGGCCCTTTTAGTGTGGCTTATCGCGCTGACGGTAGTCCCCTCTTAATTTGACCCTTTACCCTCATGTTCAGCTTGAACCAACAGGTGCACCTCTACAGCAAACAAGTCATTTGAACTCAAAGTGGGTGGTGTTTTATAGAGAAATGGATGTTTTTTTTTTACAAAGCTGAAAAGGCTCTTGTTCCTGCCAGCTGTGGAGATGATCATACGCAGCGCTGCCGATTCTGCCTCCTTCCTCTGTCGCCATCAGAGGAACATCTACAGGCAAAAATAAACGTGCTCCTGGTGTCTGCAGCATGGTCCTGCTGCTTAACTATCACCTGGTGGGGAATTTATAGAAAGCGCAGGGTGCTGCGTGCCTCCACTGACCAGGCTGAAGCTTATGTGCTGAGTGTGTGCTGGTCCTCTAAAGCCACTCCCTGGCTCTGCTGTAGCTGAAGGGCCTGGAATAGCAGGGAGCTGAAAGAGGAGGAGGAGGAGGAGGAGGGGGAGAAATGGCTGCGCAGGTCAGCACCTCGGACAGCTCCTCCTCTCCCCACTACACACACATACACACACACACACACACAATAACTTAAACTGGGATCTATTCTGGTCCTGCTGTACCTGAACCTGCGCCTGGCTGCTCCCTTTTACGCAGAAAGTGGGCTAATCGTGATTGAAGGCTTCAGAGAGTCAGTGGAGGAGCTCTGAGCCACTCAGGGGAAAAGGAGACAACAGGAGAGGGGTTGGGGGGCAATACACCGTCGGCATGCACGTATGAGATCTCCTACACTGTAGCCTAAAACACCACACTGAAGTTGCGTAACATCACTAGAGAGACATCCGGCCCGGACGCGGGGAGCCTCCGCGGCCGGCTTTTACATTCAGAAACCACCCCGGTCTGACTGATTCCCCTCTTTTTTTCCCTCTCCCCCAGTTAATAACACACACACCAGAGTCTCGCCTCCCAACACGTCAGCGGTCCAGGTTGGACTCGCAGGTGTCCCGCTGGTTCTTCAGCTCCTGGAAGACCTCGGTGAAAAAGTGCGGGTCCGCGTTGAGCTGCAGCATCTTGGCGCTCAGGCGGTCGATGATCCGCAGCGAGGTCTCCCAGAAAACGTCCTTGTTCGCCTCGATCATGAAGGGCTTGAGCGGGTAGGAGATCTCGTTGCCCATGTAGGAGTAGGCGAGGTACAGGCAGGTCTGGAAGGTGCCCTGCAGCTCGGCGGGGCTCTCCACGCTGTCCGCGATCGTGTCCTCGCACAGCAGGTACACGAAGACCACGTTGGCCGGCGTGATGAAGCCCTGGTCCTGCCAGCCCTGCAGCAACAGAGTCCGGTCGATGTTGCGGAACCAGAGGATCACCTCGCCGCTGTTGAGCTCCTTGAGTTTGTAACACCTGCGGCACAGGAAGTCCCCCAGGCAGCGCAGCAGCTCCCCGGTGGAGGCCTGGATGACGATCCGCCTGGGCGACACCAGGGACAGGCTGCTGGGCTGCTTCTGCACCGAGGACAGCCTCCCTGTCTGCAGGTCTCTGCCCTGCGTGGGCACCGTGGGCACCGGGACCGGGATGGGCGCTTTGGGTCTCCTCTCCTCCGTCTGCTGCGTCTTCCTGATGTTCTCGCTGTTGAGCTGCGCCACCTGGCTGGAGGGCAGCTCGGGGTTGGGGGTCACTTTCTTGGCGCTCTTCTTGGCCGAGTTGGCCACCAGCTTCTTCCAGGAGAGGGACACGAACATGGAGTGGCGCTTGAGGCTCTTGTCGTTCTTGAGCGCGTCCCCGGCGACCTCCGCGTCCATGATAGACGCCTTCTTGGTGGCCGGGGATATGGAGAGGACGGTGCCCATGTCTGCGGGTGGAGGGAGCGCGGATTGCTGCTGCAACTTGTGCGGGCTGAGAGGCGGAGGAGAGCGGTCACGACAGCGACTGGACCTCCATTTACGCGTTGTGGTGTGAAGGCTCCCGGGAGGTGTAAGTGGTGGTGGATGGATGGATGGATGGATGGGTGGTTGGATGGATAGATGTGGTCTGCAGGCTCAGCTTGTAGTCCAGCAGCTGCTCTGTGAGCGCCTCAGCAGGGAGACGCTGCGGCACAGACCCGTGTGTGGAGCCTGAGCGCAGATTAGTGGCTCTGCGTGAATCGTGGGTTTAAACGAACCAGCAAGTGCAGCCCGGGACAGACAGCCCGGCCAGCCAATGAGAGAGCCGATCAATGATCCAATCACCGCGGCGGGTTGTTTTTAGCTCCGCATCGCCATAGATAGCCTCTGTGCATCATGCAGGTCCCTGTGTTGTTTTTCCTCCAGCAGTCCACTTGGAGAAAAACACTGCTATCTATAAATCAGACTATTTTTTTAGTTAAACTTGTCAGCTTTGAGCTAAATAGGTCCATAAATAGAACAATTGTGGTGAATGATGTGGTTTATGGGCTCATTCACTGACATTTCTATTATGAAGCTGGTGTCTTTGATGCTTCTTTTTTCATGAATGAATGGTCAGTGGATTTATCTGTGCTGTGGAGTGACTGCACAGCTCAGTCTGCAGTTTGAATTTAAGAAAGTTCAGGTTAGAGTCATCCTCCTGACATTTCATAAAATCAAACATGGGCATTGTAAGTAGATGACGGTGGCAGAGTCATCTACAGTATTCCTGGTTACACTGACCAACATGGCAGCCCACAACTAAAACTTCATTGCTCCAGCCTTTGTTTTATTAACATAGTAATGTATGTGACATGTGATATGATATAATGTGATATAAAACTACCATAAAGGCCTTCTGGGAATATCACGAAAAGTGGTTTTAACATATCTAAAAGCACATCTGTCATACAAGAATGTTCCCTGAAGAGTTGCTGGAAAGAAATCTGGACAAAGTGTTTTTGCCAGCTTTGGGTGAACTAATCTTAGAATCTGAACTATGCGCAGTATGCTCGGTGCCAGGCACTTCAGTGAGTTTCAAACATAAAGAATCATCACCTGCACTTCAGATACATGCACTTGTTCTTTGACTTCTCTGGACCTTTGTGATCATTGAACAGGTCACCTTACATAGCTTTAAAACTGATGATATATTGAGATGAAGCCTGTCTCTCGTTACAAGGGCCTGGCTTGTGAAGCTTTGATTATTATTATTATTACTGAATTAACTGACAAAGCCACTATGTTGCTGTAGTAGTAACTCCATGTAGGCCACAGCTTTAATCCCACACCCTGCTACTGCACCAATGCACGTACGTCTCAGGAAACGCAACAGGTCATCCAATTACTCTCAGCAGAACTGGCACCCCTCAGTTAAGTTACATGACTACTGTCTGATCTCTCCATCCAGCTCGAAGTGGAACCAGACACAAATAGCACTGAAAGTATATGGGGTGTTCAGAAAGTGCTTTGCTATTCAGTTGAACTGTGAAGGATTACTGAATAAATAACATGCAAATATGTGCTCTGATGTCACTCCTCTGTCTTGTGCTATATTGCAATTTATTGAAATGCCAGATGTATTTCTTTAGGCATAGGAAACTGTTGTGGAAAAAATGTGTTTTGTCTGTACTGGAAATAAAGGGAATTGTTCTGACTAGAGTGTCTTTCATATTTTAATGTATTCTTGCAAGAAGGTGAGGCGTCAGAGTGCGCGTTCAGCTGGATGAGGACTCACGAGTGATAACAGAAAAAGCACAGATACTTAGAATGGGATACAAACAAAGGAAATGTGGGGAAGGGAGGGAGTGTGAGGTCTTGACAACCCTTCTGGTAGATAGTTTCAGGGTTATTTCGTCTTTGTGAGTTAAAAAGGAGTCTGGCAGAAGGATAGTTAATCAGAACACTGTAGTTTAGATTTAAAACCAGTCAGAGACAACCTTGTGATGGCTCGTCTCCCTGTCGTCTGGTCAGAGGTGTACTGTCGTCAGAGGTTTGTCTTTTATTACAAGTCAGAGGCCTGTTCTTTAAAGGAATTTAGGTCTTGACTGAATTCCTGTATTTGTTCTCATATTAGATAGTGAGGAACCGTAGACTGCTCCTGTGGCTCCCAGCACAGTCAGTCACAGTGTGAATATACTGAGCTCAGTGTGATGCAGCTAACAAGGTGAAATAAAATCATGCACAAGCTCATCTACAGTGTAACAAGCTGTTAAAAACAAAGAAAAATGAACTGCCCAAAGCTTATATTGAGAAAAACACTACACACTATAATGTAAGACAGATATTATGAGCTACATTGTTTCGTACACTAGGCCAAATATGGATGGTACTAAATGGTCATCCCTCACTGGTTTAGTATATTGTAGAAGAGGGAGGGTGTGATGGTTTGTTACATCTGTTGGCTGTTTTGGCTCTAAGTAACACAGGATAAAAACAAATAAAAGAAATCAATCAAATAAAATAATGATCATATTCTTTCACTTTTCCTTTACCCAGGACTGTCATCATTGTCACCAATCATCATCATCATCATCTTTGTACTGCAACAGACTCCCTCTGTATGATCAAACTCCCATCGATGCCATCTTTGTAT